>RJWT010011701.1:0-23071 GCA_004365215.1 Cuniculus paca
AATAACAAAGCCTTGACTTTTCTAATGTTTTTATTGAAGATGTTCTGAAAAATACATTTAAAAAGTTTTGTGGAACTTATTCCAAATTGCACCCAATTTCCTTTAATCTGCTTACTCTTTATTCCATGTTCTCAAACAGCTCAGGTGAAACAACTAGTAAGTGGATAAACAACAATAAAAACAATAAAACTATAGGAGCACATATCCTCCAGGAGATGGGAAAATGACTGAGGATAATATATTGCCTGATAAATTTTAAACTTGAATTACACGTTGATGATTCTATACCTTTGCCACTCAGGTCCAGTCCTACATCATGCCTTTATAACCTTTCAAGATGTCTAGAATTTGACCCTGTTTCACCATGTCCTATTTGTTGGACTCACTTGCTGTCTGTATTTCTTTGAACTGAAATTTCTGCATTTGCTCTGTGCAACAGTCTGTTCTATTCAATGGTCTAGGTGATCCTGTTAGGAGGTAAACCAGATGTCAGCTTCTGCTCTTCATCTTGCAGTGACTACCCACTTCATGCAACCTAGAAGCCAAATTTCATGTCAATTCTGGCTCCTTGTTACTTTTCCTATGACTATCCTCTTGTACAATATACTCCAAGTACACTGTTTACCTCTGTTTCATACGTATCCAGAGCTTCAAGGGCTTTGTACTGTAGCTGCCTTTACTCTAGAAGTCTATCGCTAAGACACTAGCATGGCTCTATTCCTCTTTCCCTACCTATCATGACACAAATGTTACAGTCCCTGTGGGGCTGTCCATACCTGTGCTATGGTCACACACTGAAGCTATTTATTGCTCATTCTACTTCATTTTTCTTCTTAGTCCTCCCTATCATGGAATACTCCAAATTCAACTCATTCATCTTATTTTCTGCATAACTTCTTGAAAAGATAAATTTGATGACGAGAGACAGTTGTTTGTATGATTCACTTTCCAACATTCAACCCTAACACCTACACCAGCATCTGGCAGACATCCATTAGGGTTTTTATGTTTTGTTTTGCTTTTTTTTTTTTTCAATGAATGGCTCTCTGTCATTATTATGCTGGCTTAGCCCTAATCAATACAAAGAAACTGAGACTATGTACTGCATCATCCTAAGGATTTAGTTTAGTCACATGATTTTTGCAACTAGTTGTACAACTACATAGCCCAATCAGTCTGCTTTCCTTTTCATTAAAATGAGAAAACTCATATTCAGATCACTAGTAACTATGAAATTTAAAGGAGATAATATGTACCAAAAGAAGGTTTTAAGTTTGGTATATTTAGGTATGATGTAGTTCATTACATATTTCAATATTTAAGTATTTGTGTGGATCATTATTTGGGTAATGATGTCACTCATTCTTCAAAGCACATTCTGTAGGAAGTCATACAACCATAATCCAGGATTCATGAATTCCAGGTAGTTATAAAAAGGATCTCAAAATGCACAATGAGTTTAGAACTGGATATTCTGGCCAATTGTGTGGTGCATTTTTGACACTGTATCTTTGTACTAGTCAGTTTTTCATTACTATAACAAAATACCTGAGGGCAAGTACTTCTAAAGAAAAGATCTTTATTTAGCTCACAGTTTTGGAAGCCAAAAGCCCAAATACCACAGCACTAGCTTAAATGAGGGCTGCCTTGGCTACATCTTGTCATGGCTAATGGTACAACTACACAGGACAGCACGCAAGAAGAATTCACAAAACCAGACAAGAACCCTGAGCAAAGGGGAAGGATTAGTCCTGTGACCATCCACTAGGCCACAACTCTCAAATTCTAACAGCTTCACAATATCCCTACACTGGGAATCAAGCTCTAACTGCATGGGGACACATTCAAAACACGTACAGTCCATAGCAATCAGGACACTTCGGCTATGTCTGCTGATTTAAACAAACTAATTTATTTTCTTCCTCCATTCTTCATTTCTACATCCTGCAACACTCAATTCCATGTCTCTTTACATTTTAGACTTCAGGTAAATCTCACGTCCTTCATAATGTCCTCTGCATCCCTATTTATGTACTTTTATGAGACATCAAATGCTTCATCTTAATATTTTATAAATGAAGTAATTTATTCGATAAGTGTTTTCCCTATTGTAAGCACTATCAGAGCATGAGTCTTGTGTTTTTATCATTTTACTTCTAGCCCTACTACATATGTCATATATTATGAATTTAATAAATGTTTTTTGAATGAATACTAATGTACCTTTAGAAAAATTAAAATGTCAGTATTTTCTTACATTTCAATTCTTATACTATTTATCTCTCCATTGTTAGATTCTTATTATCTCTGAGACTTTGTCAATTTTATGTTAATCCAACAAACATTTAGTAAGCATCTATTACAGTAGTATTTTGAACATATGTTGTATTGCTACTATAGTTCATTTAATTCTACATATTTTAATTTTTATGTTGCAAATATTAATTTACTTGACATACCTGGTCTGATCTATGTGTGCACACTCCCATATTCAGCTTCCTTTTATAAAAGAGGAATCTCAGGCACAGGAAACCCAAATGTCTTGCTTTGGGTCACACAGATAGAAAGTCTCAGAGCCAAAATATTAAATTTGGTAGTGAGTTTTCAGGATTTAAAATTTTTAGAACTTCAAATTTACCAGGAATACAGATAAGTAATAACATTCCCTAGATACTAAGGAAAGAAGCATTTAATTGCATTGAAATACAACTAAATTAATAATTTCAATATATTTTTTATTGATCATTGGAGAACTCAGTGCCTGTATTATGAATTTGTGCATTCAGTAATTTCTCAAAAATTATAGCTACAGTGAATAAAAATTTAGCACATAGTTTATCTGGATTTTTCATATGTCCCCTCTCCCTCAAAATGATATGGATATTTGAGTACATATTATTATTCTTGTCTCAAATATTCATTATCTATCTATCATAATGTATTTATCTATCTATATTTAAATACACACTTGTGAAAATTTTTAAAGTTGCTAGTAAAGAGTGCTTTTTATTTACATGTCTTTTTTTTAAAAAACTATCTGAATGACAATTCACAGTAACTTTTGAACTTCAGTGTAGTTGTTCTCTCGTAGTGTCTGCAAAATATCTCAAGGGAGTTGAGTTTCTACAATCAAAAATATAAATGCCGTACAAAGAGTTTGTATTTCACAAAAACACAGAATGAGCAAGAACTTTTAACTATAGGTGGTCTCTTCTCAGCTGAGGGAATGAATAGAGGAACAGAAAGGTTAAGTGACCTCTCTAGCATCATGCAGAGCACTGATTCCCCTAGGAGTGCTAGGACAATGTTTCTTCTCCATTAATTCTCCTGTGAATCATTTTATGGCTTGAAGACTCCCTATGCCGTAAAAGTTTATTAACCATGTGTCAGGAACTTTGCTAGGTGCTGGAGTCGCAACGATTTATGAGACACAGCACTTGCCCTAAAGGACATCACAATCTAAGAGCAAAAGTAGGCACAAAACATTAGATAGGAACTAATAAGTACAATGCATGCAAAAGACGCGCACATGACTGTTGTGAGGGGGAGTCAAGGCAGAGGCATTTGAAAAAGTGGCTTCTAATTTGAATCTTAAGTGTTAAGGGTAGAAATGTTCTAGACAGGTAAATGAAAGAATAAAGAAGACTAGAGCAAGAGGCTTATGAATGAATCCAAAGGCAGAGATATACA
Source organism: Cuniculus paca (assembly GCA_004365215.1). Taxonomy (NCBI): domain Eukaryota; kingdom Metazoa; phylum Chordata; class Mammalia; order Rodentia; family Cuniculidae; genus Cuniculus; species Cuniculus paca. The sequence continues at coordinate 3,691 of RJWT010011701.1, forward strand.
CAAGCCAAAGCAATGTGAAATATTATGGAGACTGTAAATAAAATACAAATGATCCATCCATTGATATTGGGATGGAAAATATGAAGAGGAGGATAGCAGAAAATAAATCTGCATGAGTAGGGCCATATCTTGAAATTCATCGGAACCAGTTTTGTTTTGCTTTTTGGTGGCACTGGTGATCAAACCCACTGATATTCTATTGCTGAACTAAATCCCCAGTCCTCTGTAAATTTACTGATGTATTTTTATTCTGAGACAGCATCTTGCTAGTTTTGCCCATTTGGGCCTCTAACTTGTGATCCTTCTCCAGCCTCAGACTCCCTCAGTGCTGGGTTTACAGGCATACATCACTGAGCTAAACTGGATGCCACATTTTAAAACTTGGTGTGATTACACAGAAAATGTGTCACAGCTAGGGAAATTTAAACTGGAGTGTGACAGCTTTGCATTTAAGGAGCCATAGTGCCAGCATGATCTAAGGAGTTGAGAGTGGAAGTAGGGAGATGAGATCGGAGCTGACTGAGTACACTAATCCAATTGAGATTTTGGAGCTACTAACAAAGGCAAAAGATAGGAATGATCCTAGCACTCGGGAGGCTGAGGCAGGTGGATCGTAGCAAGTTGAAGACCAGCCTGGACTATAAAGTGAGCCCAAGGCCAGCCTGAACTGCATAATGAGAACTTTTCTCAAAAAGACCCCCCCCAAAAAAAGATAGGCATGAAAGGTGAAGAAGTTGATGTGATTGTGTATTATTTTACACACACACAGACATATATGAAATACACCTTCATTTCATATACCTATTTTATGTGAGTATTTGTGACTTGGCAAATAATTGAATGTTGTGACTGAAAGTGTAGGGAAAGCAAGAATGACATCCAAGTACTTGTAAGATGACCTACAGATGACAAATTAAAATGGATAGGACACTTTTTTTTTTAAATTAAGTTTATTGGTACATTTTAGATGCACATAACAATCGTTCATTATAGGGAATTTATCCCAGTACATGATGTATTTTGATTCTTCTTTTTTTCCCAATTCACTCTCTTCCCTTCAATTTCTCTTCCTCTCCCTATTTTCAAAGATTTGTTTCAATTTTATCCTTTTTTTAAAAAAGTCTTTTTTTCCCTTTTCCCTTCCTTCTTTTTCCCCTTCCCCTACCCTAATTCCTATTCACTCTTGCATAATTTTTTCCATTTCACAATATCTACTGTACATTTTCATCTCTATTTACTTTTTCTGTTTCTCACATCAGGGAGATAGTGCAATGTTTACCCATGTGAGTCCAATTTATTTCACTTAAGGGTATGGTCTAAAGATGTATCCATGTACCTAGAAATATCTCAGCTTTTATCCTTCTTGTGACTCCATTCCATAAAAAAACCCACATCTTCTGTATATATTCCCCAATTGATGAGCATTTATGTTGTTTCCAAGATTTATCTATTACAAACTGTGCTACTATAAACATGGGTGGACATATATCACTGTTGTATGAGATTTTTAATTCTACTGGGAATATATCAAGAAGGGGTAGGACAGGTTTCAGTGGGGGTCACATTGGAATATTCCAATGACAATGTGGTTATATATCAGAATAAGGTCCATTCAGTTAATGAGATCCAGCAGACTTTAAAGTGAGCATGTGAAGGCGGTTGAAACAATACATGATCATAATTGGCATGCTACTAAGCAATTGGATGTCTTTGCTTTGTGAATACATATTGAATGAGAAGAGCAAATTGGTACAGGAAAAGCTTCAGAGCTATGAAAACAGAAAGGAAAGAAAGATGTTACAGACTCGAAGTTACATTTTAAGAGGAAATAACTGATTAAAGACAGAACAAATGGCAAAGAATAGAAGAATAAAAATAATCATAAAATTGAAGAGGTAAGGTTATTGATGATATATGAGGCACTGTTTTTAGTACACTCCATCAATTCATTGAGGAATGGGGGTGGTGTTAGGAAATAAAGATGATCTTTTAAAAATCACAGATGTGAATGAACTGGAAGATAGGAATAATCGGTGGAGAGAAACGTGATGACAGGGTGGTACATTTGGGCCTTCACAAACGTATAGACGGAGGAGGAGACTGTTTGGCAAAGATGTTGAAGATAAAAGAGCCTGGAAATGCAGCATCCATGGAAAAAGATCCCAGAAGAGTAAAGGATGGATGGGACCAACTGTCCTGATACGGTCAGAGATTAGCTAAAAATAAGAAGAATCTCATTCTGTGAAAGAATAGGAAATAAAGTATAGAAGAAAATGAAGATAAGAATCAGACAGAGAAGCAAGTTGAGTGAAATCTTATATTCTAGGTGAACTAAAAGTGTATTCTAGGTGAACCAAAAGATTCTCTACTCTTTGTTTGACGTGAACTTAATATTGTTGTTTCCACTAAGATAGTAGAAGAAATTAAGTTCTGTGAGGGTGAATTGGTGAGATTGTTGGAAAAGCAAGATTTTTAAAAATTTTTTGTTGGGTTTTCTTGAAATAGGATCTCACTATGCAATTCAGACTGACCTTGAATTTGTGAAGTAGCCCAGGTTGGCCTCGAATTTGTGGCAATCCTCCCATCTCAGCCTCCAGAGTGCTGGGATGATGGGTGTGCACCGCTGTACCTGGTTAGGAAAAGCAAGATTTAGTGGTCAGAGAGTGAGCTATCAAATGTCAGTGCTTCTGTTAACATCAAGTTTTGCCTAAAATTAAGGTGCAGGAAGTGAATGAGAGGATAATGAACAAGTACGTGAATAAAAGCCAAAATATGGAGGAAGCCCAGAAATTGGATGTCAAATTCACTGAATGAGCTTTACTTACAATTGCTGATGTCTTCTAGATTTATAGTTAATTGGCTACAGAAAGGAAACTAAAATGAGGCAAAAACATCTTTAGTGTGAGTTTGTATATGGGAAGGATGTGACATATAATAGGAATCTTGAAAGTCAAGTGGAGTTATGGAATTATCAATGATGCATTTGGAAAATAACATTATTTTTCCATTTTAGAGTACTAAAGAGACCCAAAATATTCCCAGGCAGAGCCAGGAATCAGAGAATACAAGGCTTTAGAAAAAAGGTAGATCTGCCCTCTTTTTTTCCAAAAGAAATAGTTGAAAGCATCCAAAAATTACTTCAGTACATAAAAGAATCAGTCAGAGGAAGTATAGAAAACAAAAGAGTGAGAGTATATAAGAAGAATGAAAGGTATCTCGGAGACTCCAAAGAACCAGAAGAAATATGATTCAGAGAATCCTAGCAATGTCATACATGCCACAAGAAATATGTGAAGTTAAGAATCACATAAGAGACTTTTCTAGAAGAGCAGGTGGACACCCGAGCTGGTGGGAGGAGGACTCTCAGAACAGGGAGGACACTGACTTGGAGTATTAGGATGTTTAGAAAATAAAATTCAAGTGAGCAGTATTTGTGTATGAGATAAAGTTGTAGGGCTTTGCCTTGCTGCTGGCACTGATGGTGAGTGAAGGTAGGTTTTTGCTTGTTTATTCTTTAATCAGCTTGCCTACACAGGGGTAGAAAACAAAGGGGGCAGTGATGGCTCTTGAGTTGTCAGGAGTCAAACATCAAATATGGAACAATATTCCATATTTACAAAGGGATTTCATTACCTTCAATGGCCCAGGATCATGTGGATAAGAGACCCAGCTAAGAATGCCAGAGAAAAGGCATTCACGTTCATTATTCGGCAAGCTTAACCATTCATACACAGATTCTGGAGTCCAGAGGCATCCAAAACAGGAAGTCAAAGTGGCAAAGGCCTAGGACGCTTAGGGGTTAAGTCAAACAGTCTAGAGGTCAGGGAAAGAGTCCCACCCCCGAGGGGCAGTGGAGTACTCTGCCCAGGAACTGAAGTCTGAATGTGCAAACCCAGCCAAAAACAGGCCTTAGGAAGAATCCACGTGCCAAAGCTGTTGCTAATCTGTTCACAAGCAGGAATTTGGCTGGATCGAGCCTGCTGGTGAAGGCTGTTACTGACTTAGGGCGGGGTGACGCCAGCATCGTGTCACATCACGTTTTCAAGACTTTACAGCCTCGTTAGCAGAAAGAAAGAAAAAAAATTCTTCTGAATCGACAGTGGCATATCTTACCTGTGCAACTAAGGCTGAGGTTGGAATGGAGCCTAGAATTATCGAAGTTTGAATTTTAAGCATCGTACGAAGTTCACAAATTCATTTTTTTTTCTCTCTCTCTGGAAAAGTATGGGATTCTTGAGCTCTAGTGCTAGGTCAGGCAATGTGTCTGAAAAGGCAGAAGAAGAGAACAAACCTTCTCTTTGCTTTTTAGAGCAAGGCTCTCTGGGCACAAGTTAAATTCTGCTGTTTAAAAAAGAGCAGAGATAATAAGACAAGTGGAGTTCAGGCCACTATTATTTTTTCAGAATTCATAACTTGGTCTATTAAACTCCTGTTTTCATTTACCAGTACTCTCTCTTAACTGACACTCTGTAACACTGGGGCTTTTTCTAAATATATTTACAGAACAATTGAAAAGAATTCCCACTAGTAACAGAATGTCAAAGATATCATTACAATAAACTAAATGCTTTACAGAGTCATGAAATCACAGCAATTTATTTGAGAGCCTGTTGGACACATTTGTAACTCAAATATTTCAGCTTTGAGTGGGTCGTTATTAGCAATAGATCCAATAATATGACTATATACTAGAGGGAATATCAGTGCTGGTTAGAACCATGTCAAAATAGAAGGAGGAGGAGTTTGACAACATTTTATAGTTACTAAATGAAGCATAAGAGATTTCATTTATTACTCTGAACAGATAAATTCTGAAGTAAACTGTGGGGAAGGCATTTGTCTAACTAGGGTGCTTTGTAAGCATGGTGATTAAAATCACAGACAATGGATCCAGAAAACTTGGGTTCAAATCCTTCCTCTGACAATCATCACCTGTGTTTCTCATCCATAATGTCTCCGAGAAGGAAAAACTCATTATTTAGACCTTCCTTGTTGGAAAAATCAAAGGTATGAGTAGCATAAAGTTTCTAGACTAATGCTCAGATGAGAACGACAGTCTGCAAACACATTATATAATTGTGAGACACCATTGTTCTCAGGACCTGATTCTGAAACACCACTTCTCTGATCTCCCTTCTGACTGAGGCCTGATAATTGGCATTGTTTACTTTTATGCTGAAATCAGTACATGATTTAATACTGTGGGTGCAATAAATCCTCTCATTTATTGCCGTATTACTGTAGTTATAATTCTTTAGCTAATTCTCCAAATTGGCTCAAATTCTCTATTATCTTTGTCTCAGTGTTATTTGCCTTCTAAAACAGTCGGGAATTGGAAAGCAGCATTGTAGTTGCCTTGGCAGCACTTCACATGGTTTTGTGAGCCTTGTTTTGGATATGTTCTTGGAAGAAGCCAAGATTTGTAGAATTTAAAATCCCATACTGGCAGCAGTAGCATGTGACTTTACACAGATTGTTAAGGAAGTGAGGCGGTTTGCTCAGCAGGTGAGAAAATTATTTCTGTTAGTCTTTCTGGCTGTCAGGATTTGGGGCAACAATTGCAAAAACCCCTTTTATAAATACTTAAAAGGTTACCTTCACTTTCACCAAAATAATAACAAAATTAGCTCCATCAAAGCAATTACCAATGATCATTGTGGAAGTACTATATAATTCATTCAGCCCATCCTTAATTCAACAAAAATGTATTTTCTTTGTGTCATTCACTGTTTCAAAATGCCTCAAAGTGATGACTAAAATCTGCGCCTGGCATCCATATGCCACAGTCTAATAGGTTTAAAAATATGCCTTTGAATATTGGCTCTAAGTCTACAATTTAAGATGGTGATTGAGAAAATATCACTTCTCTTCCTGTGTTCTCTAATAATCAGTACCTAGTCATGTGAATACAATAAAATACACATTTTAAATGATATTATTGAACACACATTATTGTCATTATTATTTAGTAGAGGAACTTCTAAAATCATTTATTTAATTGATTATAAAGACCAAAGGGCTACATTTCAGTAGATTTGTACATGCACACAAGATATTATGATTATTTTCACTCCCTCATTTCCCTTCTTGTGTCATCCATGTCCCCAGTTTCACATTTTTGGAAGTGGTTTCTGTGTATATAACATCATTTTCTTATCCAGTTGATGATTTTAAGAAAGATGGAAAATGAATTTAAATTGCATTTTAAACTCAGAAGTCCGTCACCTTGCACTGTGAGGCAGCATTAGAGGGAACCTCTGGATGGGATTCTGGCCTTGCCTCACCACGAATTTCTCACACCTTGAGAGAGCCCTGCAATGACTCTTAGGGTTGGGGTCAGGCATATATCACCTCTAAGAGCTCCTGTCTTACTGGCCATGCTTCTGGGGTTCCAAGAGGTGGGACCTCTGGACCTAGTGCTCTGTGCCTAGCAGTTTCTCTTCATACTTTCAAAGTGTCAGCAAGCGACAGTCAAGAATGTTGCAGACCTGAAATCAAAGAGGTCTGAATTTACATCTTTACTTCTGTTCCTAATGTCACAGGGACTCTGAATAAGGCACTTAATCTCTCTAAGCCTATGTAGCAGTGAAGGGGCACCATCTTGATTGACTTTAGGATCTTCGAAGTGGATTTGTGGAGCACACTTCTGGGTGCATCTGGATGGGTCCTGCAGGCAAGGCCTTGGGGTCTGTCTCTGATCCCTTGCCCCTTCCTCTTTGGCCCTGTTACCCTGCTTGGCTTCTTGGTCACCATGAAGTAAACAACTTTTCTCTGCCACATTCTTCTGGCATGATGTTCTTGCCTCGGACCAACCCGACCATAGACTGAGTCCCCTGAAACTGAGCTAAATTAAACCTCCCCTCCTTCAAGTTGTAAGCGTTGTGGTTTGTGGTCGAGCAATGGGAACGTCAGCCGATACAGTCTAAGATTTGTGTGTGTCCAAATGGCACTAAGGTAGCCTTCCTTTTTAGGTGGTTATGAGGATTAAATGTGATAAGCATGTGAAAGTATGCATCATACACTAAATTTTTGATAAACATTGTGTAGATATGAAATAAAAGAAATTTAGAAGAAATTCTGTGGATAAATTCCTCAACCATGAGACATATTCCTAGCCTCAGCTCTCACGTGTAAGTATGCCTCATGTAAGACAAATTACTATTCTCATCTTACCTAGTGATACATAACTCTTCTATACTAGATGCTCCAAGAGGAACGAACTCCTAAAGGTTGTTGTATCCCCAATGCCTAGTATAGAATCCGAAGTATGTGTTCTTAATTCTGGTGTGTGTCAGAACCTTATCTCCAATCCAAATTTAATAATATGGTTGACTGCATCCCATCATAGGAATGTTTAAAGAGATTCTTCAAAGGTATAACATATCTAATTTTAAAGTGATTTAAAGTTTTAATCATCAAACAGTTTTGAGAATTGAGTCCCACCCGTGTTGAACTATTAAAAGAGCAAATGAATGAATCAAAAATGAGATCGCTAAAAGTAGAGCATGTTGAGTCATGTTTGCAATCCTAGTACACAGGAGGTGAGGCAGGAGAGTTAGAAGTTTAGGGTCTGCCTGCATTCTTTAAGGAGTTCAAGGTCAGAGTGAAACACATAGATTACCCAGCCTAAAAGAAAGAAACAGAAAGAGAGAGAGACAGAGAGACAGAGAGACAGAGACAGGGAGACAAGCAGAGAGAGACAGACAGACACAGAGATAAGAGAGAGAAAGAAAAATACAATCTCAAATTATCACTTACAAAATTTGAACTGGTTAGTGTTTTTCAGCTTAAGAAAGGTAAATTTGAAGAAAATTACTGAAATTCTGGAATCTGAAAGTCAAACTCACCCTACAAATTAGCCAGAGATACTAAGAATGAAGAACAGCTAGAGCTGCAAGGGAAATTTACAATTACAACCAGGCACTTGCTGCATAATTTTACTCCAGAGTCTTCATTTCACTATCTTACTAGCTCTTCATAGAAAAGCTATCATTTTATTATAAAATTTTAAGAAAGATTCAGTAACATTATAAATTATGTAGATTTATACAATCTTAAAGTCATGACTCCTTCGCAAATTACTGTGTTTAGGATATGATTAGGACAGAGTTTCAAAAAGTAATCCTGAGAAAGCATACAAATAAAAGTAAGCCTTGGCAACAATTTTAAGCTCTGAATAATAACTATACAAGAAGTGATTAATTAGTAAGTATTTTAATACTAATTCAACTAATTCTATTCATTTTCTGCAGCACACTGTCTCTAATTAGCTGATTTGCCATTAAAAACACCACATTTGTGACAAGAATTATACCAGGAAAGAAAAGGAACATCCTGTCATTTGGATTCAAACACGAATTCACAGCTAAACCATAGGAAAAAAATACTTTATTTACAAAAAAAGAAAGAAAAGCATTAAATCAATGTTATACTGTAGTAAACATGTATTTATCTAACTGCAAATATTTTCAGAAGTGTACAGTGTTTAAAATGGATTGTAAATACAAGAACATTTCAGGAGTCAGTTCTATTTCAATCAAAGTGTTATTGTGATGTTTTACAAAGGCACTGTTTAAAGTTTTTAATTGCATAATACAAATATGCTATATAATTACTCATTACACTACTAGTTCTCAAGATGGAGTCACTTGGTTTTCCAGGGAAGGTGAAAATTAGAATTCAAGTAGAAAAAAATTTCATTTTTGTGTGTCTTCATTGAATGTTTGACCTCAACCCAGTTGACAAAGTTAGCAATGAGCCAGATGTTATGCAAATTGATATTACTTTGCCAATTTGCTCTTTCCATTGATATGAAGGGTCTTGTGCATTAAATGTTTGAGAAATACAAAAATTAACTAATAAAAGTGATTATTTTAGTCATTTCTATCCTAGGTTTTTGAATCATAGATCAGTTAATGTCTAAAATTTTTCTACTATGATGTTCTCAGTGCAACAGCATGTTCCATGATGCGTCATTGTCACAGCGCTGAATTGTTTTGTAAGATCTGAAAGCTGATGTCATTTTAGAAGTTCCATGTGAGTTGCCATGTACTGAAAGAAAAACAAAAATAGAACCCACAACTCTTAAAAGTTAAGTAACCAACAATGGATTCCAATCTAATTTTAATCAAGAAGCTGAAGTACTATCTAGTTGTGAGCTTTAGGTAATGTAGCAGGCTAGTCAGACATCTCTATTATCCTGTTACTTTGATTTTCAGTTGTTATTGAAATGCTTTCATTAAATATCCAGAAATGAAAATTTAGAGCAAATATTATGTTAGCAAAGTATCAACTAAAATTATTCCAGTATTTAAATTTAAAAAATAGAAATAAAAATACTCTCATGTAAATATTGCTGCTCCTCCAGACAATCTGAGAAAAACTGTTGCCAGTTCCCGTAACTGTCCAAAATATTCACAGACAAGGTCAGAGTTTGCAGCCCCCAGATTCTGCACAGTGGAGTCTGTGAAGTAGTCACTCCCTTAGTGAATGGAAAAATGTACTGAAATCATCACTTAGCTTATTGACATGGACAAAATTTGAAGACAAGTGAGTGCTTCATTTCAACATTGCTTCTCTCACCCTTCAGAGCTCTTTTCCTCTTTTTTCTAACTTCAACATGCCATGTGTCAGGATAGTTCCCACTTTCCAGGAAGCCACCACTGTAGCTTATGCAGTTAGATGTGACCCAGCTGCACAAGTGGGAATAGAATTTCACTTGCCAAGATTTGCCATGGCCCAGCAGCACTGAGACAGATAAGCTAAAGGATCAGAGACAGTTGAGATGCCAAGCCACCAACAGCTACCTACCAATAGTTGCTCTTCACTAAACTCAATGACAGTCCATTGAACCCAGACTCAGTGCAGTTGAATTTAGAGCCTAGTAGGTGATCAGAAGAACAGGGGAAGTTAAATCAACAAGAACGACAATATCATACTTGGCATCATTCATGGCTCTGAGGCAATTTCTGTATCTTTTTAATACAGAAAAATGGTCAATAAATGTTATTATAATAGCAAGATTGTTAAATTTATTTTTTTTAATTATTTTTTATTAATTTTTAAAGAGAATAGAAGAAAACAAAACAAAACAGAACAAAAAAAAAACCAAACAAAAAAAAGAAAACAGAATAGAGTCAAATACAATACAGCATTTCAAAACAGAACACAGAAAGCTACACAGGTCTTCAAAACATAACAACAGGAGATTAACTATGGTTACCCCAGTGTCTCTTGCTTTCCTCACAATGGTTGTTCATACATTTACAGACAATAAACTCAAACAAAACAAAGCAATACATCCCTTTCCTACAATTTGATTGCAATATATGAGAAAATAGGAGCAGCTCTTTTGAAAAATGGGACACTACGGTAGCCATCGCTGGTTTCTTGTTGGCCAGTGTGATTGCCTGTAGTGCTCTTTTGTTTTTATCTGTTAAGTTCATTTTTTAATCTTATGCATTGACAGTGTGCAACAGTTAATCCTCCACATTCCTACCTCCATTACCATTTGTTGGTACTGTGTGATAAATCTTGGAGAATGAGATGTGAGAGACTGTTGTGTATCTCACTTCCAGGCTTAGGCAATCAGAGGCACTTTGACTTTTTCTTGTTCCGTACTACAGTGGCCTCAGGTACAATAGGATGCAGGTGGTATAGCTACAAGATCTAGGAGTTCCAGAATTCCATGTCAAATTACTGCAGCTCCACATTCCAAAGGTGGAACCTAAAACCATATCTGTTACCCTGCACTAAACTAAAATCAAAATGTATCAAGTCTAAACATTAAAACAAAAACAATCTACCAGGAGAAAAAATAGACAAAATTGTTGAAGACATAGGTGTAGACAAAGGTTTTCTGAACAAAAGCCCAGTTGCACAAGAAATAATACCAAGAATCAACAAATGAGGTCACATCAAATCAAAAAACTTCTGCACAGCAAAGCAAACCATTAACAGAGTGAAGAGACAACCTACAGAATGGGAAAAGTTTTTTTTCAGCTACTCCTCAAAGAACTAGTATCTAGAATATATAAAGAACTCTAAAAATTTAGCCCCTCCAAATTTAAAGATTTGGTTAAAAGTGGGCATCTGAAATGAAGAGACACTTCTCAGATGGAGAAATGCAAACGGCCAGTAAATACATGAAAAGAGTGTTCAGCATTGCTGGCTATTGGAGTAATGCAAATTAAAAGTCTGAGATACAGTCTCACACCCAGGATAATGGCTGCCATCAAGAAATCAACCAAGAACACATGGTGATGAGGCTGTGAAGAGAAAGGGATTCTTTTCCATTGTTGGTGAGACTGAAAACTAATGCAACCACTATGGAAATCGGTATGATGATTCCTTAGAAACTGAAAAGCAGAAATTTCATTTGACCTAACTATTCGCCTTCTGGGTATCTTCCCAAAAGAGTTAAAGACATCATACCACAGTATGCATACCAATGTTTATAGCAGTGCAGTTCATAATAACTCAATCTTGAATAGAGTCTATGTGCCTATCAGAAGACTAATGGATAAAACAAATGTGATATTTATACACAATGGAGAACCACTTTGCCATAAAATAGATAAACTGGAGCCATTTATAGGAAAATGGGTGCACCTTGAGGCCATAGTTGTAATGAGGTAACTCAGACACACAAACTTAAATACCAGAGACTTTATTTTATATGAAAAAATATATATTTAGATCAAAATAAAACACAGATAACAGGAAAAGAAGGAAAAAAAGCAGAAAAAGTATTGTAATCTAGTCCAGACTAGATAGAGTATAATTTTCTTATGTGTTTTGTATGGTTTTTGGCCTATCGTACTGGTTTACAATCTGTATACAGTAAATGATAATTAACTTCATAATGTCTTATAAAATAAACAATGAATTTGATGCCAGAAAAATAAAAGATGGGTGGAGGGAGGAGGAAAAAAGAAAGGAATAGAAGTGTGTTAAGTACACGTATCAATCCCCTCAGTGAATATAGTCATTATGTACTGCAAAGATGATTTAATAAAAGTCAAAAAATAGTATAGAGGGCAGAGGATATAGCTCAGCATCACAGAACCTGCCTGGCAAGCACAAGGTCCTGAGTTTGATTGCTGGTACAAAAAAAATTTGAAACAAAAAGACAAGAGTGCAGAGTCTAACTGTTTCTACTTTCTACTTAAAAAGATTAAAATATCATAATTTTCAACAATTGGCCTGAAATTACAGAGATAGTATCATCAATATTGCATTTCAAATTTTTTTAAATCTATTATAGTTTTACACAGAAAGCAAGGGACTAGAGAAGTGATCACTATAAACACAGGACTTTTATCATGGAGACCTGAGTTGATCCAGTGCTTTCAATAAGCCAGCATGAGCCTCACAATCTTCAGATTCTTAACTTTTCAAAGTAGGTACTTACAAAATAGAAACAATACAGCATATAGAGTTCCTAGAATGTCTTCCAGGAAAAATATTTTTATTATCAGAGATGTTACTTGATTACAGGATAATTATTAAAATATCATCTCCTTCACAAGGAAAAATATTTTTGGAATTGGTTTTATATGCATAAAGCATTTCACAAAGGTGAGTGCCTTAGTTGCATCTCATCACTGAGACACAATGCCTAACACCCTCAAATTAAAGGAAGAAAGATTTATTTAGTCACAGTTTGAAGAACTTTCAATCCAGTGTCAGCTGGCTGGGTAGCATGGCAAGAGGAAGTGGCAAAGAAGAAACAGTCCATGGCATGACAGTCAGGAAGCAGAGAGTGACCAAGGGAGGAAAGAAGGAGATAGGACTTTCCATGCTCACCCGAGTGACTAACCTCCTCTGACCAGGCTTTCTGCTCAGCATCAAATTTTGTTATAAATTCATCAGGGGACTAATCCACTGATAAGCATTACACCCTCATGATCCAGTCACCTCCCAAAAGCCCACCTATGAGCAAACGAGGCTTTGGGCTGACATCTAGATGTAAGTCACAGCAATGAGAGTATAACCTTAATATTACAAAGATATTGAATGTGTATCAACTTTTTCCTTCCAGAGTACAATTTAGTGATTCAGTATTAATTCAAGGCAAATGAACTAAAAATGTGCTTATCTTATTCCTAGCAGGATTGTATCTTTTGGAATCCTTACTTCTTTGATTGAGCCTAAATGAATCTATTAGTAATTCTAAAATTAATGAAAGAAACTGGATTCTGAAATCTTTACTATGTGATTTGTCTGGTCTTACTCACAACATGTCACCCATAAGCATGCACCTCCAGAACCCAACAAGTGTCGCTTCTAATATGCTATATGGAACTAACATCACCAGACTCATAGCTTACATATAACTTCCAGGTAATTTCTCACATTCAGAATACTTTCAACGTTTTATAGCCATTTTTTGACAATTTGATACTCATTATGTGTCCTTTGAAAACAATGCTTTCAAATTTTTAAAGTTCTGGAAAACACCTTTAACTGGTTTTATTTTCTTTATCCGTATGTACTCAAGGCCTGCTCACACAAAAGCCTATTTTCTTCTGTGATAATTCTAAAAGAGCAACAATGTGTTCAGAAAAAAAAAAAAACTTACTTTTAACAATTTAGCTGGGTTCTTGCTAATTCTTAAGTGAATGATTTAAATAATATGTGAGAGATACTTCAATAGATCAGGGATCTAGTTTTATTTCATCCATTGAATCTAGCTGTTTCAAGATAGGAAACACATTTGCTTTTACTGAGTTTTGACTTAAAGTTTGTTTTGAGGAAAGACAGATTCCAGGGTTATTTCTACTGCTCTCTTTTTGTGTACATACATGAATATCTCATTCATTTATTCTTTTACCTAGACTTCTGCAATATATTCCTAACACCCAACAAACAGTACTCATCTCTGTGCTCATCTTTTAAAGGCTTTATTAAGATGTAATTTTCCCATACAAAATTTCCCTATTACAGATGTACAATTGAATGAGTTAACAAATTTAGTAATGTAACAGCTATCACAGTGTCTTAGAATGTTTCAGTAAACTCCCAAATCTCTCCTGTACCTATTTAAATGTAATCCTTAGTGTACAGATGAAATGTAAGTTTCCAATCATATGCACAAATAACTGATCTGCTATCTATCTTTATGAATGTCTATATTCTGAACATTAAAGAAAAACACAATTATATAACATGTAATATTATCTGTCCATCTGTTTCCACTTTAAAACTTTAACTTTCTTCCATATTTTAGTATGTATTAGTAGTTTATTCCTTTTTTGGATGATAGTACTGCTTTATATGACCATCTCCACAATCTGTCTATCTTTTCACCAGTTGGTTTGAATTTGTATTGTTTCCAAATTTCACTATTATGAATAATACATTGGTGCTCACTTGTGTACCTGACTTTTGGAAAATATAGTTTTTAGGGGGAGAGGTGATAACAGCAGAATAATAGGGTCTTGTGAAAATGCTATTTAAGAAATTGCCAAGTGGTTCTCTAAAGTGTTTGTAATAGTTTCCATTCAAATCAGCAACATATGAAGGATGCAGTTTTCTTTCTTCCTAACCAAATGTTGGTATCATCTCTCCTTTTGAGTGTAGCTATCATAACAGATACATAGTGATATCTCATTATGATTTTCACTTTCACCTTTGTAATAGCTGGAAGAGGTGTGGCACTAGGCGTGTGCCTTTAAGGACATATTTTTAAGTTTCTAATATTTACAAGCCCCATGTTTTCTCATTCTTTCTGTGGTTCACATTGGTCTTCGATGTGCTGTGTTACTGCATGTGATAGTTAAGCTTAATTATGTCCCTTGATTGGCTTAGGAAATAATGAGGGTTTAGTAAAGCACACTTCAGGGTATATGTAGGTGAGACATGAAGATGTGAGACCTTGGGTACAGTTCCTGGTGTCTTGCCCCCTCCTGTCTGTTGTTGTTACTCTTCCAGATATGCACTAAGCAGCTTTGCTCTACCATGATCTTCTATCCATGATGTTCCAGCCTTGGAACCAGCCTCTCACATAATGAATCCCTTGAAACCCTGGACCTTATTAAACATATCCTCCTTTAAGTTGCAATCATCAAGTATTGCATCTCAGTGATGGTAAAACTGGCTGGTATGCTACCCAAACCTGTACCTATGTAGCTGTTTCTTTCCTGAAGCACCTTCTTCCTCTCTCTCCATGCACAGTTAATTATTTTCTTGCTTTCTCTCTCAGTTCAGTCATTACATTCTGATCTTTCTAACTACATGAATTATCCTATGAAATATTTATAAGTAACATAATTTTATTCCTTAATATTTACCACATTTATTTGCTATTTCTTTACCTTGGGCAAAACAAAAGTTTGTTGTCTTTAGTGTCAGTGTCTGAGAGGTTTCTGACAACCTTAAAGTAAAGAGCCAAGGGATTGTTTTCTTAAATGCTGTTAAATATGGTGTTTGATTTACTGCAGTTGCAAATAAAGTTTGAAGTAGAGATTTCCTCTACTCTGAACCCAAAACTTTGGCACTCATGGAGGGTACAAAGAGAAATTAGATGCATTACTGTTATGTTTATACATATTAGTGTGAATGGAGTTTTTTAACATTAATATTACTACTGTCAAAATACTACCTCTTGTTCTGCTCCAGATAATATTTCTTTTCATGATTTAGTTTTAGAAAGACAAAGAAGTTCATACTGACTATAGACCCAAACATCAGCTTCAAAAATTAATCACTTGAGATTAAATTTTAGTGTTTTGCAGTTGTCTTGTATCTAACATATGTTTTACTTTTATGATTAGAATGTATTACAAAAGTATTATACAAGATTTATACTATAAATTTAAACTAATAAGAAAAGTATTTCAATCAATGACAGAAATCTGCAGATAAAATTTTTCTATAAAGTCTTACTTGATGTGATTATTACTTAAAATAAAAACAGTGGTCTTTCATAGTATTTTAATCTCAGAATAAAAAGATAGAAAAATATAGCTGTATGAGGTCATGAGTTTGATCCCCAGTGCCAGGAAAAAAAATATATATATATGCATATAGCTGTACAAGGGAGAGGAGAAATGGGGAAAGGAAACAGAAGACAGATAAGAAAAATAATTGATGTAAAAATAAATATTGTGGATGTGTTACTTTTGCCTATCATGTGCTTCACTTCCCTTATCAAAGCATTATTTTTCTGGGGTGATTCAGTGTGATTTGTTACCTTTCCTTTGCTCCTTGGGCAACTCAGATCATGTGATTTACTTTTGCCAATCACATAACACTGAAATTTATATAGATATAGATATAGATATAGATATAGATATAGATATAGATATAGATACACAGAGATATGCCCATAGTTTATTTTGCCAATTCTCTTGTTATTTTTCCTTTGCCTCAAGAACAGCATGTCTCAAATAGAAGTTCTTCTATTAGTCTGAATCATGTTTTATGTTTTCTTTCTTTTTTTTTTCCCAGACAGGGTTACCTTATGAAATCCAAATTGGCCTGAAATTCATCATGTAGCCTTGACTGGTCTCAAACTTGTGATTCTTCTGCCTCTATCTTGAATCTTAAAATGGGAAAGCATGTAGAGCAGATTTCAATGAAATCCATAGATGGTAGCAGAAATGAGAAATTAGCCACTGCTGTTCATATTCACAAGTTTGGGGGGTTATAGCTACCCTGCCAAAGAATCCAGGATCAAAATAAGTGCAAAGTATTTAGAATTTTTGAGGAGCTATGTAGCTAAGTCTTCTTTTTTAAATCTAATTTTTTTTCCTTTTTTTGTACCAGGAACTTAGGACCCTGCACTTGCCAGGCAGGCACTGTGCCACTGTGCTATATCCCCAGCCCCAAGTATAATGTTTTTCTCTTGAAAATAAACTATATTAACCTGCTACAGAATTTCATCTGCTTGTGATGCCTTGATGTTACATGCATGTCATGCAAAACTTCAGAAAGAGAATAGTGAAGCAGGTTAAAACAACAACTACCCCAAAGAATCAATTCTCTTTTTTCCCAGGGAGACACTGAAGAAAATTAGCTTTCTGAAGTTGCTTTGATAAAAGAGTAATATTCCACAGGCATTACCTCAGGCTTGTAGTTGAAATTCATGCATGCTGATTTCTAAAATGTGAAGGGTAACAGCTTTTCTCTTTGGAGGGAAAAAGACAGATTCTGAATCACAGCAGACTGGATTCCTAAAAAACTGTTAAAATTTGAATTTGGGTTGGATTTTTAACTCACTGCAAATTTAAGAGAAAGACATAGTCTTAACAAACCTCTCAACTTACCTGAGGCATGCATTTTATAGTTTCACACACTGCATTCTTACTTTAACTGGAAGCTATTTCTGAGTACTTAGCAGTGCATGAGCAATATCTGAGAAGTTATCAGATGAAATCTGTTTCCATAAAAATCTTTCTCTAAGTGAACAGTATCTGCCTTGGTTACTTTTTTCTCATTGCTGAGACAAAATGCCTGACACCTAAAATGAAAGAAGAAAGGGTTTATTTAGCTTACAGTTTTTGGAGGTTTCAGTTCATACTCAGTTGGCTCCAAGGCAGGGTGGCATGACTGAGGGGCAGCCCTTCACGGTGGCAGTGAACAACAGGAGCAGAAAGAGGAAAAACCACTGCTTCTTCCATCCCTTTACTGTATGCTGGCTCTACCCTTGGGTAGGTACAGCACTCACACAGCCAGTCTCAGCTCTAGACAACAAAACAATCACAAATGCTAGATTCAGCTGCCTCCATGACTGCATGAGGCTTTGGGGAAACACTTAAACCACAACAGTGTCAAAGAAGAATGTACACAGGTCCTGATGTGTTTTAAAGTTATTGTTCCTGTTTTAGTCATGAAGGACACTTCCTGGAAAAATAGGATGGAATGTTGAGAAAACAAAAACCTTGAAAGCTAGGTTGAGTTTTTTCCTGACCACTGCAAAAGCAGGGTTTCGTAAAGACCCTGGAAGATACTCAACATTTAGGAGACTGTCGGTGCACTTTGCTCATGAGAGTATTTAGAAACTTTTACTTGGCTGAGAATTACCTAAGAGGTAAGAATTTTGTTGTGTACAATTGTATTTGTTTCTCAGATTTCCTCTTTGGTGTCTTATTCTTCTCTCTGCCCTCTGTGCATAAAGAATTTAGATTTCCTAGGGGCTAAAATTGTCTTTATCATTCACTCATTTATTGAACACTGTGGTTTGTTTTGTCTCTGTCTCATTTGTTAATACATCTATTTTTTAACTCTGTTCTGAGTTAAGCAATAAACTCAGATTTGAAAGTGGAGCTGTCCAATGGATACAAAATAATAGTGCAAAACGGGAGGCTCTGTGGTGGGAGTAGGTGAACAGCAGAAGTGCAGAGGGATGAGCTCTCTGCAGTGCTGTTGCCTGAGGGCAGTGGCTGTGACTTGACTAATATCCGAAGAATAAGGGACAACTGAGGTTGGTAGGTAAAGAAGGGAAAAAGAAAAACTCTTCTCTAGGAAAAGAAGTAAAAACACCATGGAGGAGAGGATTGCAGCAGAAACTGAAAATCATTTTGATGAACCAGAATCTAGCACTTTGAATCTGCTCTGTTTTTCATATCTTTTCCTTGTCAAACTACTTTTTTGCAATTCCTCTGGAGAGGTCTTTCTACCGGCTCTATTCATGATACAGAAGAGCTGATTCTTTGTGTTGGCTAAAATGGTCATGAAACACAAAGAGTTAAACATGTTTTCTTCTCACCTTCAAAGTCGACATTATGAAGATCTAGCACACTGACAATTATCGGCTTTCTTCTAATGACATCTCTATTTGCACACCTCATCTCCATTCTCTGCACCTACATCTTAGCTCAACTTACTTTAGGACTTCTCCTCAAGACTTACTTTTGGTCCCCCACTAAGAGTTTTCTAGTTCTTGTCTTTCCTCTAACTTATTCAAAGTCAGCTTTTATCACTGTCTTAATTAAATAATCCCTCTTTGTTCATTTTTCTTGTCTGATTTTCTACTCCTTTATCAGTCTCTCATTTTCCTTTCTTTCACCTTCTCCAGCCCTTTCCCAAAAGTGTGCCCTTCCTGGCAGTCTTAATCTTTGTCACTTCAGCTAGATGCTTTACTTTCACTTTTTTTCCTTTCCATATATTTTCAAATTCTCTTCACCTTTCATGGCTTTGTTTGATTCATTCATCTCTTTATACTTCCTTGTCAAGATGGATATCAGCGCTCCCTGCTGAAGAATCGTTCTCTGAATTCCTATTGTGGTTTTGATCAATAACATGAGATTTATTGCTGAACAACCTGCTGTATTAGATAGCTCAAGTCTGACTTTGGATGTTGCTATTGTCTTCTTAATTTCATTGTAATATCCACAGAGGCAGGATCAGTGGCCCACACCTCTCTGCTTTCCATGCC
>RJWT010011702.1:0-23057 GCA_004365215.1 Cuniculus paca
ATGATGATGGTCAAAAGTGGTGGCACCTTTAAGAGATGGGGACCAAAGAAAGATAGTTAGGTAACTGAGAGTGCTACCTTCTGAAAGTGTTAGTACCATTCTCAAAGGCCCTGGTTAGCTCCAGAAGGAACAAGCTAGTATAAAGAGTAAACCTAACTGGGCACAGTGGCACATGCCTATGATCCCAGCAGTTGGGAGGCTGATGCAGGAAGATCACAAATCCTAGCCCAGCCTGGACAACTTAGCAATTTAGCAAGACCTGTCTCAAAATAAAAAAAGATCTGGGAAAGGTAACCTACTGAGAAAGCCCTGGTCCTCCCCAACCAATCGATCAAAAAAAAAAAAATACAGTATGGGCCATGGTCCCTCTGGTTTTCTGAGCTCCATGTAATTGTTTTCACATGAGCTCCCACCACAATTGTTTTCACCACGATGCCAGAAGACCCTCACCAGAGCTGAACAGATAGGACCACCTGATCTTGAACTTTCACTGTCAAATCTATAAGCTAAACAAATCTCTTTCCTCTTAAAATTCCTAGCCTCAGGTGTTTTGTTATAAGAACAGAAAATTATCAAAGGCATTGTTTTAGCATTTTACCCAAGCTATATACTTGAAATTGATGGGTACTGCCTCAGAGGTACTTGAGACAGACTCCAGGAAGGGGGGTGGGCTCCTCATTGACATTCACCTGATAGACTTTTGAAATTACACTCTTGAAGTGAGTTCTACCCTAGCACATCGAAGAAATATTTGTAGATGGTCAGGATGTGAGATAATAAGGGGAATGGCTATGAACAAAATATGTTACGTCCATGTATGAAAATACCACATAGAATCCCAATATGTTGTAAAGTTAATAAGCACTTTAAAGAGTATATTAAAAATGAATAAAACTATATTTGTATCTGCATTTCAATTTCCTATAACCATATGCTTAAATCTCAATGGCTTTAAATATTTTAGGACACAGTCTGATACCAAATAAAGAATATTTTTTCAGGGTTGGGGATTTAGCTCAGCGGCATAAGTGTCTGCCTGGCAAGTCCAAGGAAAGTTGTGAGTTCGATTCCCAGTACCAAAAAAAAAAAAAAAGAAAAACAGTATTTTTTGATAATGCTTATTTGGATACTATAATTCCGAAGAGGAATTATTCTATGAATCTTTAGAAAATGTAGTATCTGTCAAATTAAACATTGTAATCTGAATAAAAGAAAATAATTAGATGCTTTATTTAGTTTTACATGTAAATCAAAATATAGCCAGAAACTGCAAAATTCATTCTGAGTCAACCTTTTTTAATTAATTTTATTGGTATATTTTAGATATACATAATGATAACATTCATGATAGGGTATTTGTACCTGTACATGGTAAATTTTGATTCCTCTTTTTTTCCCATTTCTCTCCCCTCCTTTTGGCTCCTCTTCCCCTCCTATTTACAAAAACTTTATTTCCATTTTGTCCTTCTGTTCATTTTTTTTTCTTTCTCTTCTTTTTTTTTCACCCCTCCCTGGTTCCCCTTCCCATTTGAATGTTTGCTTTCTGTTTCACACTATTATATATTTTAGTCTTCATTTACATGTTTGATTTCCTACTCCAGAGAAACAATGCTATATTTCAAATATGTGTGTTTGATTTATTTCCTTTAGAAGTATGTCTCAAGGTGCATCCATTTAGCTAGAATTGTCTTGAGTTTTTCTTCTTTATGGCAGAGTAGTAATCCATTGTATAATAAAAAAACCACATCTTCTTTATTGGTTCATTTGTTGATGGGCATTTTGGCTGTTTTCAAGACTTAGCTCTTCCAAACTGCTGTTATAATCATCGAAGTGTGTATATCACTGTGGTGTGATACTTTTAATTCTCTCGGCAACATACAAGAAAGAGAATAGCTAGATCAAATGAAACATCTAGTTTTAGTTCTTGAGGAATCTCCACACTTATTTCTACAGTGATTTCACCAGGCTATGCTACCAGCAACAGTGAAAAAGGATTTCTTTTTTCCTCCCACAAAGCAGCCATCATTTTTTATTAATTGATTTCTTGATAATAGCCATTGTTTCTGGAGTGAGATGAAATCTCAGCATCATTTTAATTTGTATCTCTCAAATGACCAGGGATGTCGAACATTTTTGTGTATATTATTTGCTGTTACTACGTCTTCATCTGAGAAGGGTCTATTCATATCAGTGCCTATTTTTGGATTGTATTATTAAATTGGGGGTTTGATTATTATTGAGGTATGGAGATACTATTGATTTTTGATTGTTGACTTTGTGTCCAGCTATGCTACTGAATTTGGTTATTAAATGCAGAAGTCTTTTGGTGGTGTTTTTGAGTTCTTCTGTGTAGAGTATCATGTCATGTGCAAATAATAATTTAACTTGTTTCTTTCCCATCCTTACTCCTTTTGTTTCTTTCTCTTGTCTAATTGCTCTGGCTATATTGAATAAGAGTTGTGATGGTGGACATTCTTGTCTCATTTCTGACTTTAGAGTGAAAGTTTTCAGTTTTTGTTCATTTACTATGATATTGGCTGTTGGTTTGTCATAGATGGCTTTTATCAGATTGAGATAAAGAATATCTATTCCAGTTTTCTGTAGGGTTTTTGTCATGAATGAGTGTTAACCTCATCATATGCTTTTTCTGTGCCTATTGAAATGATGATGTGGTTTTGTCCTTGGCTCTATTCATATGGTGTTTCACATTTATTGATTTGCATATGTTGAACCGTTACTGCACTCCTGGAATGAATCCTACTTGTTTGCCAGTATCTCTTTGAGGAATTTTGTGTCTATAGTCATTAGGAAAATTAGCCTGTAGTTCTCTTTTCTGGTTGGCTCCTTCTCTGGTTTTGGTATCAGGGTAATCTTTGCCTCCATTTGGGAGTATTGCTTCCATTTCAGTTTCAGTGAAGAATTAAGAAGTAGCAACATTAGATCTTCCCTAAATGTCTTATAGAATTCAGCAGTGAATCTGTCAAGACCTGGGATTTCAATTATATCTTTAATTTCATTGGCTAATATTGCATTATATAGAATATTTATATATTCTTGATTCAACTTTGGTAATTCATATATACATCTAGGAATCTGTCAATTTCTTCTTTTTTTCTTTTTCCGTCTTATTAGAACACAGTTTCAAGAGGTAGGTATTGGTAAGTTTCTGGATTTCTGCAAGTTCTGTTGTGATTTCACCTTTTTCATTCCTAATTGCATGAATTTTAGTCTTTTCCTTCTTTTTTTTGATAAGTTTGATTAAGAATTTGTCTATTTTTGTTAATCTTTCAAAGAACCAACTCTTCAATTCTTTGATTCTTTGTGTTGTTTTTCTTAGTCTCCATTGCATTAGTTTCTGCTCCAATTTTTAATAGTTTCCTTTCTCATGTGAGCTTGGACTTCACTTGCTTTTCTTTTCCTAAAAGCTTGAGTTTCAACATTAGGTTGTTTATTTAAGCTCACTGTTTCACACTTTTTCTGATATGGGAATCACTGCTATAAATTTTCCTCATATGTCTGATCTCATCACATTCTGTAAGTTCCAATATGTTCTATTGGTATTATCACTTAGTTGTGCAAACTAATTCTTCTTTAATTTCATATGAGATCCATTGGTCATTCAGGAGGCTGTCCTTTAATTTCCATGTGTTTATGAAGCTTTGTGGTTTCTTTTGCCATTCATTTCCAGTTTCATTGCACTATGATCTGATAATGTGCATTGGATAATTTCAATTCCTTTGCATTTACTTAAGCATGTTCTATGAGCTAATATGTGGTCTATCCTGAAGAATATGCCATGTGCAACTGAGAAGAATGTGTATTCTGATGTCATGGGGTGGAACTTCTGTAGACATCTACTAAGTCTATTTGTTCAAAAATTTGGTTGATTTCTGAATTTTCTTTGTTGATATTTTTTGTCTAGTTTATCTGTCTATTTGTGACATCAGGGCATAGATGTCCCCTGTTACAATTGTATTAGGGCTTATCTGCTTTTTAATGTTGGGTGTGCTGATATTTTGGTACATATATACTTATGCTTGTTATTATTTCCTCTTGGATTGTTCCCTTACAAGGATGGAATGACCTTCTTTGTCTCCCCTTGTAAGTCTTGGCTTACAAGTTCATTTTGTATGCAAAAAAAATAGCTACCTGTGATTTTTTCTGGGTTCCTGTGACACAGGGTGTTGGTTTGCATTCTTTGACTTTCAGACTATGGATTTCTTTTCTAATTAAATGTGTTTCTTGTATGCAATATATTGTTGGATCTTGCTTCTTGATCCATTCTGCCAGTCTGTTTCTTTTGATTGATGGTTATTACTGATATTTATTGACTTATCCTTGTCATATTATTTTCTTATTGTTGGTTCTTTTTTTTCCCTCTGTTTAATTACTGCCATGCCTGGTAGCTTCATTCTGTTGGGGTTCCTGGAGTTGTAGTCCTTGTTATCTCTTTCTAGAATGTCCTTCAGATCATTTTGGAGTTGTGGATTGGTGGTCATAAATTTCTTTAGGTGTTCCTTATCTTGGTAGTATCTTATTTCTCCATCAATTTTGAAAGATAGTTTTGTGGGGTACATCAATCTGGGTTGTTGTTTTCTTTTACTGTGAAGCACTTCACCAAGCTCTCCTCAACTTGTGGGCTTGTGTTGAGAAGTCCACTGTGATTTTGATATGTTTCCTTTATATGTGATTTGTTAGTTTTCTGTAATGGCTTTTAATAGTCAGTTCTTGCGTTGAATTTCTGGATTCCTGAGTATGCCTTGGTGTAACTTTTTTTTTAATCATGGCTAATTGGAGTTCTATTTGCCTCATTTATCTATGTCAAATTCTTTTCTTCATTCTTGGAAAGTTTTCTATCATTACTTCTGTGAACATGTTTTTTATGTTATTTGTGCTATCTCCTATCTTTTCATTGACTCTGATCAACCTTATGTTATTCTTATTTGCATCATCTAGCAGCTGTTCCATTGATTTTTTATGCTCCCTTGCTATTTTTAAGAAATCTTTCATTTTGTGATCACTATCCTGTCTTCTACACCTGATATTCTATCTTCATATTGGTATAGTCTGCTGCATATACATTCAATAGTAATTTTAATCTACCAGATATCCTGAGTCAACTTTAGCACATTTTTGGTCATTGTGATTACTAATATGTTTATTTATAGATGCATCATATTTTCAATGCTTTTTGTTTATTATTCTAACTTGTTCTCACTTTTGTTTCTTGCGATTTCCTTTACTGGCTAATTTGCTTTGTCTTTTTAAAAAATTTTCTCTAGTGAATTAAAACACACATATACTTCAACATTTACTAGCTATTAACAGTTTGATGTTAGAGTCCATATATTAACTATACCTATATTTCTCTATTTTATATTTAATACCAAATTGAAGGTATAAGAAAAAAAAACTAAACTCTACACAAAGAGTTTACTTTCTGGAAAGGGATATACACATACTAAATAAGAGAAAAAGTAAACAAGAGGCTTACTGCACTCACCTTTATGGAAACCAAACCAAACAATGCATTAGGGAGTGAGCAGGAGAAGTTCTGCAGTCCAGCATGCATAGGGAAGCCCTCTTTGCATAAGTGACTTTTGAACTAACAGCCAAAGAGTAAAAAGCAACAGAGGAAAGATAATTTCATGCAGGAAAGGTCATCTGCATAATCTTATGTCAAATAAATCCAACACACAAGTTTAAATATCACATGGTTTCCCTTGCATGAGAAACCAAAAGGGTGAATAAGGATCAAAACAGATAGTAGATAATGGGAAATAAGAACGTGTTCAAATGGGAAGGGGAACAAGATGGGGGGAAGAAGAAGGGAAGGAATAAAAGAGAAAAAAGAGAGAATAGAAAGGGAAAATGGAAACAAATCTTTATAAACAGAGAGGAGAAAAGATTTGAAGGGAGAGAAGGGGAATGAGAAAAAAAAAGAAGAATCAAGATATATTATGTGCAGGTACAAATTTCATATGATGAACATAATCAATTTGTGTGACAAATATATAGTCATAAAAATCTAAAGCTAAAAGAAAAGAAAAGAAGGTCTAGAACAGAAGTGTCAGTGTGCTCAAGAAAAATTAAGTAAAGGATAAAGAACCTGACTAAAGGTAATGAACATGGCTAAAAGTGGTATATGACCAGGCTGGAGAAGACAGGACCCCGATCAGCACAGCAGTCATATAATTTATCATCCAAACAGGGGTTCTTTTGATCAAAATGGAGAGCTACTGGAATATTGGGACAACAGGTATAATCTAGGCATAAATTACACAGATAGAATGTATTGTCACTCTCTACACAAATGCCAGACTGAGTAGGTAGTTTGAATCTTTCAATGTGTAATGGGAAAGCACTGAAGGTTTTTAAGATGAACTGATCTGATTGATATTTTGAGATAGTTAACCTTGCTGTTGTGGAATGGACAGGGACAAAGATGGAAAAGGAGGACTGGATTTGAGACTTACAACTTTCAAGCTAATTTCAATCAAATTGTCTTTGATTAACATGGTGAGAGTGAAAATGGAATGGTAAGGATTTTCAATATCATAAATGAGAAGGAAAATATGGAAGCATAGATCTTAGATTCATGCCAGAGGAAATTAAATGAATGATTCTGCCATTAGTTTATTGTGAAGACTACAGGAAGAGAAAGAGGTGAGGCTAGGAATGGAAGGCAGAATTCTGTGTTAAGCATATTGTCCTTAATATGCCCACACAACAGTCCAGTAGAGTCCTCCACCACTAGTTAGACATCAGTGCTTAACTC
This sequence comes from Cuniculus paca, assembly GCA_004365215.1. Lineage (NCBI taxonomy): Eukaryota > Metazoa > Chordata > Mammalia > Rodentia > Cuniculidae > Cuniculus > Cuniculus paca. Next base: position 6,779 of record RJWT010011702.1, read on the forward strand.
AGGGGAGAAGTCTCACTGAAGAGACAGAACTCAGAAAGCATTAATCTTTAAGTGGCATTAAAAGTACTGCCTGAAGCTGGGTGTGGTGGCACATGACTGTTATCCCAGCACTCAGGAGTCTGAGGCAGGAAGATCACTGTGTGTTCAAGGCCAGCCTGGGCTACATAAGCAAGTTCAAGACCAGCCTGCACTACATAACAAGACTCTGTCTCAATAAAAGCCAAAAAAAAATTTTTAAATATAAAAAGTACTGACTGAAAATCTATAAAAATAAAAAGCAAAGGAGGAAAAAAGGAGATAGAAATAGAAAAAGAGAAAAAGGGAAAAGATAAGAAGACCTCAGACCACATACTGAGATGCTTCAAACTTTAAAGTCTGGCAAAGATGGAAAAGCCACCGAACAAAAGTAATAAAGATTTTGGGTCGAGAGAAAACTTGTTTTGTGTATTGCATTTCTATGGCTTGCTTCTTAGCATGAAGATATGATGATGTTTATCTATGCTAATGTAAATGATGCACTAGAGAGACTAGTTTGTGATTTAGAAGAGAATGAAATAGAGAAGTAATCACTTAGAAGGAAACTGGGATATGATCCAGAGCAAATGAAGTATAATTCTCTTTTTATCTGCACTAAATCTGAAAAAGATGTCTTTGATAGTCCTATCACAGAAGAGAATTTTAAGGCCTTTTCTTTAGCATATCTCTGCCATTGACTTCCTAATCATCACAGTACAATTTCACCCTAATATTGCATCATTGAACATTGTATGTACTGCTTTTAAGGGAGAGTTTTTCTGTTTTGATTCATTTTTATTGGTTAGACCAATCACAAATTAAAATAATCTGTTACCAGAAATTTTGAATAGACACTGAAAAAAGTGTGTTGAATTCATTGCATCATTTGATGCTAAAAATCAACTGATCTATAAAGCATACATATTTTGTTCTCACCAGAGCAGTGCAAATGCTGCAAAAATTGAACTCAGCAGTTTCTAGTTTGTGTCTTGAGACAGCACATCTTCTATCAGTATACTCTACCTTCAGCTTACTGATGCATAAGAAAGGACTGATAGAAAAAAAAGATATGGGTTCTCCTGTGTTTCCCTTTGCTTTATGCTATGGAGTGGATATAGTTTGTGTCCCAAGTGGTTTGTGTGTGGGAAGCTTGGTTCTCACTGTGGCAATGTTGAGATGTGGTTTAGAACCTTCAATGGGGATGTCCAGTGGGAGGTTGTCAGGCCATTTAGTGATAATCTTTTGGGAGGGATTAACATGGTTCTCATGGGATGGTAGACTTTCTCTACCCTCATGTCTTTTCATATTAGACTCCCTCTGGTGTGGTTTCCTACCATTGTGATGCCATCCTCCCAAGGTCCTCACCAGATCCATGCCAGTCTAGGCAACATGCCCTTGAACCTCCAAGACTGTGGGCTAAAGAAACATTTTTCCCTTGTAAAGTACATAGGCTCAGGTGCTTCTATAAAGTAACAAAAATACATGTGATGTCATCAGTTGCAGTAGGACTACATAATATAGGAAAGTAACTATGAATACACATTTAATATGGCTGCCATAGTGAAGCATCTCATATCATGTGGCTTAAATAAGAGAAACCTATTGTCTCACATTTCTGGACACTTTCTTCAGAGGTGTCTCTGCTTGCCTTGTAGAAAGAAGCCTTCTCCTCATGTCATCAGTGGTGTACCTTCTCTGCGTCTCTGTGTCCAAATCTTCTCTTCTTATAAGGATAACAGTTACTGAGTTAGAGTCTATCCTTAAAAACTCAATTAATTTAACTACCGCTTTGAAGACACTCTACAGAGAGTTAGAACTTAAACATATGAGTTGGGGAAAAGTACGTAATTCAGCCTCTAATAGTAAGAAAGGACATAATAGCATTGCCTGGTTGGTGATGCTTCTTGGAATGGTATTGCTTTCCTTCTTCATTCAAAGGCAGGTTTGGTTCTGACAGAAAACATGACCTCTCACTGCTAGTGCTTTCTTGCTCAGCTGTGAACACAACACACTTTTACTGTCTTTGAGTCTCACTAACATCCACAACAATGTGAGTCCCCTGGAATTCTGTGCACGTGAAACATCAACAGACTAAATGAAATTGATGTGACAACAAACGACAGATACATTGCATACATCTCCTCCACTCACTCATGCTCCATGTTCATCAGACTTCACATACACACACAAAAAAGTCACAACTATAAATATAAAATTATTAAGAAGTTTCAAGACCATAATGGAAGAACATTAAAATAAATGAGAGCTCTTCTGAAAACACGTCCCCATGATCTGCAAGGTATATCATGGAATTTCCTTAGCAGAAATCACAAATGTTCTATGTGAAGGAGGCAACAATGGGCAGTGCATACTCATTGAATTAGTCAGCTTTTCATCACTGTTACCAAATGCCTGACACACAGAGTCTAAAGGAGAAAAGGCTTTTTCTGTCTGTTGCAGAGGTTTCAATCTGTAGTTGACTGACTCCAAACCCAAAGCACCATGACAGAAGGGCATGGCAGAGGGAAGCTGTTCAGCTACTAACACCAGGAGGCAGAGATCAAGGTAAAAACCTGAATACAAGGGGCCAGGGACTGGATATAGTCCTCAGGGTTGTAACATGTAACCCATCCAACCACACTCAGAAGTGGGCTCTGCTAATCTAGGCATCTCTCAATCCAATCAAGTTGACAATGAAAACTAACCATCACACTCATAGTGCATGTGTCTCCTTTATTCACATATATGCTCCATTTTCCTATCAGATTTTACTCTCAAATATAAGCTCAAAAGTAAAATTATTAAGAATTTCAAGTAGGCAATAGCAAAGCTTCTAAGCATATAACTACATGGGTTGCATGCCCATGAGATGACTCCTGGGTGGCAGGGAATATAGCTTAGTGGCACAGCGCCTGCCTGGCAAACACAAGGTCCTGAGTTTAATTCCTGGTATCAAAATGAGAGACAGAAGACAGACAGACAGACAGACAGACAGACAGGACATTTGTAGGTAGAGGTGACCACCCACAGAAAGTATTGGCCACTTTCCCTCGTTAGCTCACCTCTGAACTGGCCCATGGTCATGGCATGATTGGAAATCTTTTCTCATCTTTCTTAAGATTTTCAGCAAAAATTTTAGACTCCCAATAAAAGAATATAAAATATGATATAGCCACAAAATGCATAGATCAAAAATACAGTCTACAGCATATGTTATCAGCAACCCCTATTATAGCTTCCACATAAAATACAGCATATCACATATTATAAATACATCTTTTAGACAAAGTAGTCAGTAAAATAGAGCAATACGTTACATGGTACTGGATATAACTCATGTTATAACCCAATAAAATGGTCTTAATTTTTTTAATGTTCATTTTTACATCACATCTTTATTTCATTAGCAGAAAGCTTCCAAGCAGGACACCTGGGTGCCCTAACCTTTTCTTGTCTGGTCCTGCTGCTCTATTTCAGCAATTTGAAAATACAGTATGTGTCAGCCACTAATGGTTTGTCAATCCGCCCCATCTATATTGTGGTTAGTGAAACTCTTCTGGTGTCTGGCAATCTATTATTCAATGTTTCTTCTTTCCAGTGTTCTTGGAACTCTGCATCTATTTTTATGCTTCCAAGAATTTTCAGTGGGAGTGGCAGGAAAAGCAAATCAGCTAGCTGCCTTCTGAGCCAAGAAGTCCACCTGCTGCATTGTGGTTTAACAACAAAGAAAGAGCCAGGGGTTTTCTGCAGTCAAATAAAGCACATGCCGCTTCCCACTTTATACTACTGGAGTGCACATGTGCATACATCCACATGGGCAAACGTTGTTATTCATGATGGAGACAATGACTCGATGATCCAACTAAGATTAAATCAATTCACTAACTTCCCCCATACTGTATACTGGGCTCTGCTCTCTCTCATGTGACACGATAGACAATAAACATAAACCTGTAACATGTCAGGAGATGGAAGTGTTATTTAAAAAGTTAAACACCATTGAGGATTTAAAAAATTGGTGGGAGAGGAGCAGAAGAGGCAGAGCTGTTTTAGGTAGGGTACCATACTGATGAGGACGTTTGCTGAAGGGGACATTTGAGAAGACACCTGCAGGAAGTGAGGAAGCAGTCACACAAATATGCGAGAGGAAAGAGTTCAGAAGGAATAAGATCAAGGCAGAAACTTTCTGAGTTTAAGGAAGCAAAGAGCCAGTCTTTCTTGAGCACTGTGGGAAGATATAATGTTAGAGATTTCTTTTCATTTTAAGTTAAGGAATTATTGATGTGTTTGCACCAAAGATTGGTATGACCTTTTCACACTGGCTTTTGTGTAATGAACAGATTTAAAAAATCAAGGGCCAAGGCAAGAAGATCGCTGAGGAGGCTACTGTAACTTCCCCAGAGAAAGATGGCGGTGGCTTCCCCCAAGGTGAGAATGGTGGAAGTAAAGAGGTATAGTGGGATATGAGAGGTAATCTTCTGGAATTTTCAATGGAAAAGACCCAAGATGTGGGCCAAAGGATGCTGTTAAGGGTGACTTGAAGGTTTTTTAGCCCAGGAAACTTGAAAAATAGAATTGCCAGCTTCAATTCCACAATTTTTCTTCCTTTATCAAGCAAGTATATAGTAATGCAAAGAAATATTTGATGTAATAAAAACGACAACCCACAGTTATTCTAATCTATATGAAATGGCATTTTTAAATGCTGTTTTTTCCTGAGTATTATGTAATCAAACACATGTGGCTTACTTCACAATTAATCGTTGTGACTCTGGTATACAAAACATGCCATTTAGATTCTCTATATGTTTCCTAGAAGAGCTCAAGAATAAATGAACTTTGGGGGAGAGAACAAGGATTCACCAAGAAGCAAGCCTTCCCTGAGAACCAGCACCATGCCTGGGCCACCACCTGTAGGGGTACAGCCAGACCCCAGCCCCTTCTGATGCGCGGGCTGGCAGACAAGAAGAGCCAATCCCTCCCCACACATACGTGATCAGTTGATCTGGAGAAACACAGGCTGCAATGATAGCTATCGAAGTGGAATACAGCTTGATGCTTGTGGTGTTTCTGTGTTTCACTGGCCTTGCAGGTCTAGGGCCAGTGGTCTAATCATCTGTTCAGAGGATAGCAGTACACAGTGTGGCATCTGGGGGGAGGTAGCCCCCAGATGGTACCTTCTGAGGATGGTAGCCATTGATGATTCCCTATTGTCTTGTTTTGAAGTCCTGTATCATGTTCATTGTTTTGCTGAGTTGGGTTTTGTTCTCTTTTGTTTTGTTTGATTTTGTTATATCCGATGGCATGGGCAGCTATTTCAAAGACAGCAAGATAGAGTATGGTAGTCATTTTTTATTTACTGTTGTCTTGAAGTCCTTTATTGTATTCATTGTTTTGTTTTTATTGGTTCTATTCTGTTTTGTTTGATTTTTATTATGTCTGAAGGTATCTGCAGCTACTTTGAAGACAACAAAAGGCATTATTGAAACTATTGTTGATTTTGTAATGTTTTTAAGTACTGTATCATTTTCATTGTTCTGTTGGGTTGAGTTTTATTCTCATTTGTTTTGTTTGATTTTGTTATATCCAATGGCATGGGCAGCTATTTCAAAGATAACAAGATATATTATGGTAGCCATTTTGGATTTACTATTTATTGTCTTGTTTTGAAGTCCTTTATTGTATTCATTGTTTTGTTTTTATTGTTTCTATTCTATTCTGTTCTGTTTGATTTTTACTACGTCTGAAGGTATCTGCAGCTATTATGAAGACAACAAAAGGCATTATGGTAACTATTATTTATTTTGTAATGTTGTAAAGTCCTGTATCACTTACACTGGTTTATTTTGATTGGTTTTATTCTGTGTTATTTTCCTTGGTTTTATCCTCTTTAAAATAAAATGAATTTTAATAAGAATAAATGAACTTTCTGTGTTCTCCACATGCAAGCTTACTTCAGGCTAAGTTAGTAACTGGAAACTACTTTGGAGACCACTGGGTATAGCCTGCTTCTGCAGACACATGATAAGATGTCAGCTAAAAATAGGGTTACCATATAATTCGTTATCTACCCTAAGTTTTGCTTTGTTCTGTTTTATTGTTTGGTTTGGTTTGGTTGGCTTTGCTTTATTTTGTTTCATTTTTGCAATATGAAGGATTGAACCCAGAGTCTTTGCACTGAGCTAAATCACAAGCCCTTTACTTTATATTTTGAGACATGGTGTCACTAAGTCACTAAATTGTCTAGAATGGGTTCGAAATCACAATCCTTCTGCTTCAGCATCCCACGGTGCTGAAATTGTAGGTATGGGCTGCCACGCGCAGTTCATCTACCCTAAGATATTTTATGAGTGACAAAAGATGTTGCAATTATTGCACTGTAATTATGAACATACACAGGACTCTTCCAGGCATCCTGATGAAGCATGTTGGGAAAAGATACAGGAGCTAACCTAATAATAAATTGATTCCAAAAGCTGCTGCTGTTGCAGAAGCCTGGAGGGTGTGACAAATGCAGACCTGCTCCAGCTGAGTTTGCAGCACAAGATGCTTTAATTTAATGGCAAGGAATGGCAACCAGCATTTCAAGACAAAAGCAATGAGGATCATATGTTGTACATCAGAGTTGGTGTGATATCATGTGGAGTGTTGAGAAAGGAAACGACAATACTGAGGTCTGTCCAAGAAAGCAAAGATTTGGGATAAAGCAGTTCTCTAAGCAGTAGTCAGCAAGTCAGAGTGGAAATCCAGCCCTAACCATTGCCCCTCTGTCAAATGAAGAGCCTTCCATATGGCTTAAGGCAGCTAACGTCCCAATCCTTCCTTATTACAGGGGCAGTAGGAGCCTTAGCACCCTATTTGCTTTGCCTAAGAGAACTTTAGAAGGCTGGAGCTTCAACAAGGAATAATTTCTGAAAAAGACTTGCCACTAACATCACTTACATGAGTAGAAATAACAAGACGTGATAAGTGGTACAAAAAATAAAACATCAAAGGTTACCACCAGAGGATAGTTAAAAATCTATATTGTGAAATATTTTAAGCACACAAAAAAAGCACAGGAAAAAAAAACCTACATACTTGCTGATAAACTTTGCCAAGTTCAAATATTGTTCAATATTTGCTTCAAATCTTGTGTTTGTTTCACAGAACTATAACAATACCAAATGCAGCTAAGTCCCAACAGTTTTCTCCACCCCATCTTATTTCTCTTGCTCCTCCTCTGATGTAACCACTATCCTGAATTGGATGTCTCTCATTCCCGTGCACACTGTTTTATGCTTTGGATAAATAGGAATGTACACATTTAAATATGCTATTGTTATGAAGATTTGAAAACTTTATTTAAATGATATAACATTTGTAGTACTCTGCAGCTTGTTTTTGCTTACCACATCATATTTATTTTTTAATTATATATTTTGATACTTTTAACTCCAATTCATGATCTCAGAGGTTGAAATTTCATTTTATGTATATATTGCTATAAGCATACATATTGATTCACACATAAATAGATGATTGAGGTAGATAAAAATAATAAACATCAATAGTGACTATTCTGCTTTAATGGATGTCTAAGTTGTTTTTAGTTATTGTCTATTACAAATTCCACCACCAATCGCTGAGAATTTTAATTGCTACACATGCTTGCCAACTCCTGAATTTTCACTTTTTAAAAAAATTACTTCCTCTGTAATGGGTATGATATAAAATCTGGTTGTTTTTTCATTTCCGTTTACCAATACTGGCAAGATTGAGAATCAATTTCATATGTCTGTAGGCCTCTCGGGGTTCTTCCATGTATTTCTGGTTCACATCAGTCACTCACTTTACTCCAATTGTTTTTATAAATTCCAGACCTAGCTACTCTTTCATTATATGCCTTACTAATGTCCACCACTCTGCTTTGCCTTTTCACTTTGATTCTGGTCTTTTATTCTATGAAAGTTTTGTACTTTAATGAACACAGATTTATCAAAATACTCCTTTTTGCTGATGCTTTTATGTTTTACTTTGTAAACCTTTTCTTGCTCCAAGTCTATGTTTTTTATCAAAAGCTTTGATGTTTTGCTTTTCACATGTTTGACTTTAATTCACCACGAGTACATTTTTGTCATTGGGATGAGATAGCAGACAAATTTTCCTCCAGTGAAGTGACCCGTTTGCCCAGCATTATGTAGGGGACCATCCGTCCTTTCCTTCCCTGTTTGTGACAGCTTCTCTGTCACCTTTGTACAATTCCGGTCCTGCTCCTTCTCTTCCATTTCATTAGTTTATTTTTCTAAGCCAGGATGACTATCACTATCTTAATTAGCTCAGCTCTATAACAGTATCAATATTTCATGGTAGAACAACACCCCTGGTATTTGTACTATCCATCTTCAAAACTGTGTAATTTATTCTTTTCTTTTTTTTTTTTTTTTTTTTTTTTGTACTGGGGATTGAACTCAGGGCCTCATGTACACTAGGCAGTCACTCTACCACGGAGCTACATCCCCAGCCCATGTAGTCTATTCTTAATCTCTTTTCTCTTCCACATAAATTTTTAAGTCAGATGTCCAAGTTTCACTGAGAAATCTCCAGGAATTTTGATTGACATTACATGGAATTTATGATAAATTTTGTGAAAAGTTATATCTTTACATCAACATTTTTCCATCTATACCCTTGTGTCTTTTTTCCTTTTAATCAAGTCTTCATTTATGTTGTAGCAGATTCTGCTACTTACCTTCCCAATACATTACCCTGCTTTCCTCTTTAATATCAAAATGCAAATATTTTTTAGATATGATGATGTGCCCACCTTCAAGTGATAAATGCACAGTATGAAGTCAATAAATTGCTGTTGCTTAACTATCATTATCCCATGGTCTGCCATTTAGTGACCAAAGCAAAAAAAAATCTATACAAGGGTTGGCAAATTAAAGTCTGCAAGCAGAATCTGACCCATTTTCTATTTTTATAAAGTAAGCTTGATTGGCATACAGCCATGCTCCTTTGTTTACACATTGTCAGTACGGTCTCTGCTTTTATGCATTGCCAGCAAAGCTGCGTAGTTGCAACATGACTGACTATTATAGCCTCTGAAGCCTACCTGGTCCTTGCACAGAAAAAGTTTGCCGACTGCTGGCTTAGACAGTAATCTTTGACAGATACTGGCTTGGATGGTTCTATTGCTGCTTGCCAGATGCTTACTGTTCCATTCTTCTTTGCAGCTAAAAGCATCGATGGGCCTCAGAGTTGGCTGAGGACTTAAGAAGAGACTTCTAAATTCTTAATCAAGGCAAAGACCATGAAAGAGAAGCTTGCTGTCACCGACTCTTCTACTTTTCCCTGCCTCACCTAAGGATGATGCCTGCAGCTTCGAGAGCTGCCTTGCAATTATGGGGAAACTATTATGGGAGAAGCACTGGAAGGTGAGCAATAAGCAGACAGACCCGGCTACATAATTTTCAGGGCTCAATGAGAAAGAGAAAGAAAGAAAAAGAAAGATAGACGAATGTAAGATCCTTGTTCAAAAGGCAGGAAAATTGTTTCTATAAGCGTACTAAAATATAAAACTTTTTCCTTTCTTTTTTTTGTTTTTGTTTTTGTACCAGGATCAAACTCATGACCTCATGCTTGCCAGGCAAGTGCTGCGCCTCTGCGCTATATCCCCACCCCGCTCCCCATGGTCTTTATTGACATATCTAAGTATTTCTATTTGCTATTCAACATTCTCAGTAAAGAAAAATTGAGACCTCAAAGGATTAGCATAAGTTTTATCATTTTATTTATGCTGTGCTATGCCAGTTTTTAATGTGAGAGCATTTGAGTCATATCAAGAGTTACAAAAATTACATGATTTCTAGTTCAAAGCTGGTACATGCATGCGCATGTATTTTGTTCTTAACAGTAGAAAAGCTGCACAACACCAACCCAATTTTGTATTTTGAATTATACACATTCCACCAACACTTTTTGCACTCAACTGATGGGTAATGAAAAACTGAAATAAAGGTATGATAGGTTTCATTAGCTTTCCCTTTCCTATGTGTCATCATTTTGAGTATAAATACAATGGCCAATAAAGAGTTGACATAGGTGAAAAAGGATATACTAAGGTCCCTTGTTTGTCTAAGTTTCTTAGAATAGTACTCATTGCCTTCTTTCTGTGTTTGAAGCAAACTTCTGTGTTGAATAGAAAGTAAAGGCTGTATAGATTGTCCTCTCCCACACATAAAGATGTAACGCATTTAACTGGTGGTTATTCTGAGTCTTGCCAAACTCCAGGTGTGCTCGGTCCATCAGACTTCAGTGCTCATGGGACATCACAAAGACATCATGCAAACGGATTGGCAAGGAGTGATGGACACCATATTGTACAAATCTTCTCTCCTCAAGTGCATGTTCAGTTGTCCATCAGATTTCTTTACTAAATACAAGTTGAAAGATAAAATGATCAACATTTTTAAACAGTGGAGCATTAGCTCGAGCACTGGTTTTTCTGGACATGGTCACATGTCCATGAAGCAGACTTGGTCCACAAAGCAACCTTGGTGACAAAATAAAAAAGCACAAAGTCAAGGTCATCACTGATATAGTTGAGCTGCTGAAACAAGCTACTTGAAGACATTTTCTTAACTAAACAATGAATGTCTTTATGATTGGAGTTCAATTTTCTCTTTCTTTTTTCTTCCCCCAATCCATTTCTTTTTTAATTAATTTTATTGGTACACTTTAGATATACATAATGATCACATTTAACATAGGAAATTTGTACCTATACATAAAACATCTTGATTCTTCCTTTTTTCCTCATCTTATCCCTCCCTTCAACCCTTCCTCCCCCCAGTTTTCTCTAACTGTTAAAAACCATCCCATATATTTTGTTAAAAGTATTCTGAGGCACATTAGTTTGAACTTCTATTATAAAATATAACATTATCAAATTATGTTCTTTCTAATTATTTATTCTTGTGATGTGGGAATACAGCAGATTTTCATATGCCAATATTTTATTCAAAATCTACCTAATTCCCTAATTGATTTTAAGAAGAGTCTCTTGAATTATCTTAGATTATCTTTGGATTTAATCACAAATTGATAAACATATATATTGAAAGTGTTGTGGGGTTTTTGTTTTTATTTTTTTTTCAATCTTTATGACTCTTTCTGGTCATGCTACAACTAGCTTATACCTCCACTATAATGATGAGTGAGTTTTCTGCCCTTGTTCCTGACTTCAAAGGAAACTCTTATCTTCATCAAGGATGCTACTTGCTATAGAATTTTGTGGAGTTCTTTTTTTCCAAGTAAAAGAAATTCACTGGTATTTCTACTTTGCTATGTATTTTTTATAATGAGAGAAAGAAGTTTTATCAGATGATTTTTCTGCACTTATGGAAAGAATCAGATGTTTTATGTCACTTATTACATCGAGAATTAGAAAATATTTTGTTTTTGTTTTTGTTTTGTTTTCTTGAGGCAGGGTCTCACTATGTAGTGCAGGCTGGCCTTGAACTCACTTATGTAGCCCAGCCTGGCCTCAAATTCATGGTAATTCTCCTGCCTCAGCCTCCTGAGGGCTAGGATTATAGACACGAAACACCACACCCAGCTAGAGATTCTTTAATTTTAGGCCTCCTCATAATTCTAAGCAAAATCCAATTTGATTATTATGTATTATCATACGATATAAACATACTTAAATCCACATCCATACACAAATATGCACATATATGAGTCTAAATTAACATCTCTTTCATAAATACTTACAAGTATATTATAATCTTCCTTTCTTGTGCTGTTTTTGGCTGGTTTTGTTGCCAAGGTAGGAGATAAAAAGCATTTCCTTCTTGCTTATTCTTTTTATCCAGCAATTATTTGGTAATTATTAACAAACAGTAAGTTTTGTTTTACTTTGTTTGGTACCGGGAATCTAACTCAAGACCTTGCCAGACAGGCGCTGTGCCACTAAGCCACATCCCCAGCATCAAATAATAAGTAATTGTTTATTTAACAAATATTTACTTAGAACATTCTGTAATATGTAGAGACTATGTGTTCCTTAAATGCTCTGAAGAATGTGCCTGTGAACTGGATGCACCTTGTCTCTTCTTTGTTTTTTGCTACTTTTGATATTATGTTTATAACTGCCAATGCAAATCTTTACTGACTTATTTCTTTTTGATTGTTATATTTTCCATTTCACTAAAGTTTTTAAATTATTATGTATCTCACACAATTTTATTCACTTGAGTGCAGCAAAATCCAGTAAGTTATTTAATTTTTCAATTTGCAAACAAAAACTATATAATTGTGGTGTACAGTATGGTGTTTTGATATATAGAGACTTAAAGTTTTAAGTAAGTGAATAAAGTTCTACGTAACTTCACCATGATAATAATTATACTTGTAAGTTGATAAATCTAAATTTCCACCAGATTCTAACCTTCCTTAAGCAGACACAAGATCTCTTTTTCCATAGGTGCCTAGAACCTAGTAGTACACAACAGACACTTGTGCACAATCTGTTAAGTAAGTAAATAAGTGAATGAGTGAATTTTCTTTATCTACTTAAAGAAAATTATATGGAGCTTTTTTAAATCTCTAATTCATAAGATGATTTGGTGTACTTTTCAACTTCTGTTATTTACTTTTTATTACAGTCCGGGAATTAAGCACCTAATTTGAGAAACAGATTTAGGAAGACTTTACTGCATTTAAAGAATACAGTAGTTCAAACACATTTGAAACAATCATATCATTACTTACATAATATTGTATATTTCAGTGACTTTATGTTCCAAAACCAAATTTTGCTGCAACATGTTCAGAAAGTTTTCTTTCTTTCATGAAAATTGAATCTTTCTAACCAAGTAACAGTTGCTAAGGGATTTGGAATGGAGATTAGCATAGATTTGGGTAGCACAAATGATCCTTTGTGCATGGTAAACAGTCTACTTTTCATTTAAAAAATTAATATCCATGTCTATGATGCTTATTAAGACTAGTTGGAAAATAAACTAAATATAATCCTCTTCTCTTTAATTTCCATGAGACCAGCACTACTTGATCTGATTATGTAATGTCAAAAAACTCAAGTTTTACCAGTGGAGAGCACAGCACCTCTATGTCTCAGGGCTAATAGCAATTAATAAACCTTCTATCACTCTAAAGAGGTTCTGAAAATACATTTAAGGTCAGGGAGTCCAAGAAATCTGACAGTAGAAACATTTTAATTTTGTGAAATCAATCAGGTTCATTTTCTTACCAAAAATTCTACCATTTCTTTCATAGAACCCCACACTTCCCACTTCACTTTATATCTTTGAGATCTTTTCCCAGGGATGCATTCTAGAACACTCGTTTTCACTGGAGCCACCTCTGCTGACCCAAGGCCCAGGTCTCGACCACCACTTGGGAGTTTTTCCCAGCTGCCCTCAGCCCAAATGGGAATCACCCACAGTAGACAACCTTGGGTCCTCTTTAAACCACCTCCCTGAGGCTCAGGGAACACTTCTGTCACTGTATGTGGCCTGGCAATTTCCAGGCTAATCACTAATTTCCAACTTGCTCCAATTTACCGATAATCTTTTCTCTTTAAAAATAATCCTCAAAGGATGCTGTATCATGGCTACATGGGTCTAACCTGTTTCTCAAAAGGTTCGTGTGTTGGAGGCTTGGTCCACATGCAGCAGTGTTCAGGGGTGATTACATCTTGAGGGCTCTAACCTCACCAGCAGTTTAATCCACTGTTAGATTCATAATTCAATGGATTACTAGGAGGTGCTGGGAACTGTAAGGGGACAACAAGGTCAAAGTCAGCATGGTCAGCATATCTAGAATGTCTCAAATAAAAAAGGAATGGTGATACTGCTAAGTGCTCCCCCACTTCAACGGCTAGTACCACAAAAATAAATAAAGAGCTGATCAAACAGTGACACTTGAATACATAAAGATGTAAGAGGATCACTGTAGCTATTAAAATACTACATCTTTGCAAACCTTGTGGTTAATGAATCTAGCAATATTTATGGAGCACCTTCTGTTCAGCTGGTATTCTACTAGTTCTTGAGAAGAATACAAAATTCATGTCTCTGAAGTTTAAAATCCATTGAGAATGGTAGAGTGTGCCCTACAATCACATCTTAAAATATAATCTGAATTACTTTGAATTCTGCCACTGATTCTTATATCAGGAAATAACTGTACACATAAACTTCTATATCCTCAGTGCGCCTAGGTTTATAGCTATCTTTTAGGAATAGAAAAAGAGTTAAACTTCTCACAAAGTAAACCACAAGCAACTGAAGTACAATAAAACACTACCACTGGAGACCAACTGGAAGGGGTAGAGATCATTACACACACCAAGGCAGGGAGTAGGCCTGATTCTCAAACTTGACTACATCGATGGGGCTGGTGTAAAATAAAACATTAAACACAAGGAAAAAGATTTTTTTTCTCTCTTTTTCCACATTCTCTCTTGACTAGCAATGGTTTATTTGCTATTTAATAAGATTCTAAGTATAAATAAAAATTAACACTGAAATCAGTACCGTGAATTATATCATCTTTTTGCACAATTCCAGTTTTAAAAGCAAACAGAACACTTAACTCATGCATAGAGTCACCAGAAATTACCCAATTTGCATTTCATACCTTATGCATTAATAAGCATCTTTTTCTAACCAGAACAGTGGAAATGTTGCCACAGCTAGATTATATTTATTTCACATTGCAATTCTTGCACATTTTACCCACACTCTGTCTTCAATTTATAAATAACTAAAGATCTAAGAGCAAAGTGGACTCTAGGCTGTCCTTCCTTTTGCCTCAAATGTAGAAGGCTTCATGCAAATGACATAGTTAATGCAGGAAAGGGACATAAAGGATTTGATAGGGCTCTCTGGTTGCTTGTAATTTTAAAACTTCTTTCTCTCTCTCTCTCACTTTCTCTCTTTCTCTTTCTCTGAAGCAAGATCTGTTTTGAAGAGAAAGTGTGGCCTTTCTGGTTTGAATGGAAAGTGTAGGGGCTGTCATCTCCCTACCTACTCAGTCCTACTGTGACATATCCAGCTTGAACTCCTTGGTGCTTTGCTGAACTCCAGGTGTTATACCCAGCAGAATGCACAGCCTCAAGCATGGCAAAGCCTACATGGGAATGGTGCAGCAAGAAACAAGTAGACACACATATTGCACACATCACCTCTGCTCAGTTTTTCCAAAACTTCACACTTAAAAAAAAAGCCACAATTTCAAAGATAAAATTATTATGAATTACAAGAGAGTGATAGCAGAGCCTTAAACTAAGTTTGGGTTTATTTTGAGCACTAGTTCATGAAGCCATTCATGCACATAAGATTCATCTGAAGGCCGGGCATGGTGGCTCACGCTTGTAAGCCCAGCACTTGGGAGGCTGAGACAGGTGGATCATTGTGAGTTCGAGACCAGCCTGGGCTACAAAGTGAGCTCAAGGCCAGCCTGAACGGCATAGTGAGACCCTGTCTCAAAAACACCAGGGCTGGGGATCTAGCTCAGCAGTCTAAGCACCTGCCCGGCAAGCACAAGGTCGTGAGTTCAATCCCCGGTGCCGCAAAAAAAAAAAAAAAAAAAAAAAAAAAAAGATTCATCTGAAGAACTTTAAAAAGTACTGATGACGGCTGGACATGGTGGCACACATCTAAAATCCTAGCATTCTACAAGGCTGAAGCAGGAGGATTGAAAGTTCAAATCCAGCATGAGTAAATTGGCAATTTAGCAACATCTCAAAATTTAAAAAGGGCTAGAGATGTAGCTCATTGAGAAAGCCCTAGGTTCAATCCCTACTACCTCAAAAAATAATAATATTAAAATAAAACAAAAATAAAGTACTGATGCCTGGGATTCACCCTCAGAAATTTAATTGTAATATTAGCCTAAATCAGAAATTTTACAGTTCTTTAAAAGATGCCACATGCAATCAAGGTTGAGAACCTCTGGAATTAGAAGGTTCTAGCATTATATTACTATTGAATTAAGCAGTAATGATCAGAGGAGTCTACAGTGAGACTGCCAGTCACTACTTTACACTATTCCCGTAAAACTAGCATTCATCAGCATGTTAAGAATGATACTTCTCATGAGCTTCTCTACAATGAGAAGCGGCTCCAATGAAGAGGACAAATTAATATTACTTAACAAACTTCTAATTAAGTTAATTATAGCAGCACTATTGGAAAAAGAAATGGAGGACGAGGAGAAGAAAAGGAGAAAGAAGAGGAAAGGAAGAAAAGGA
>RJWT010011703.1:0-23067 GCA_004365215.1 Cuniculus paca
TCTAACCTCTGCTACACCCTTACCCCATCACATTTCAGAAATGCAGTGAGTTAGAAGAAACAGACTAACCACGCTGTGCATTAAACAGCCAATATTTAAAAGGCTCTCTTGTGCAGAGCCAGTCTTTCCCGTTGTTTTGGATTCTATCCACCCCTGCCTTCTCTAAGACCTGTACATCAGGTCCTGCCACTACCCATACCCCATCCGTCACAGCTGGTTTGGGTTTTTTGTTTTGTTTTGTTTTGTTTTTTAACAATGAATTTTACATGGGGCATACAAACATGATCAAATCCTCTTGACATAAAACTATAGGCAAAGAAAAAAAGAAATTCAGATCCCTCTTGGTCCTAGTCCTTCTCAGTCACCCTCCCCCCATCCTGCCCTCTTTCCTCTTGATGAGCCTTGCGGCTATTTATCCCATCTCCACTTCTGCCTCAAAACCTTGCTCTGTGACCTCATCAGTACTTCACCCGTTGCTGCTATCAAGAACCAGCACAGATAAAACACTCTTCAGTTGCTTTCCTGAAAGAATTTGAGTAACCTACAGTTCAGAATTTTATCCAACATTCAGTTTCAATTGCATGACTATCTCTATAAACATATTACCAAAGTGAACTTTAAAACAGAATTCTGGTCATTGCAAAAAGAGAAACAACACTGACCTGCATTGGTACAGGTTCCTTAAGATAATACCCTTCAACAATCTGTTCTTTTCGATAGTGATCTATGATGTCCCCAATACTGTTAAAATAAAAATAACAATGACATAATTTATCTCACAAAAAAATTGTAAATCTTTTAAAATACAAGTAAAGCCTATTACACCAAGAATTATCTATTTTCAGGTTCTTTTTCAAAGCATATAACCCGAATATGTTAACAGAATAAATAAAGTCACATATTTTGGAAAAACAAGAACATTCCCAATATAGGTTTATAGGTCAGAACACTCTGATTTCCATAGGCAGCCCAGTCATTAGTACTACACTCAGTCACCACAAGTGAAGAAGTGATCACAAGTCCCCAAACATTTTTACTGTTCTTTATTTTGGGGGTTGGGGGGGTGGTGAGACAGGTGTGTAGTTCAGGCTGGCCTCAAACTCACAGGGATCCTCCTGCCTCAGCTGCCCAAGTGCTGGGATTACAGGCATGCACATCTCACGCCCTGCACTTTTTTGTTCCTGTTTATACAAGAGTAGAGTACTTCAGAGAATGAAGAATGAGTAGCTGGAGAAAGGAGAAGACAAAAAAAAAAAAAACCACGCATGTTTTCACCCGTGTCATTATCACTGTAGCAGGAAAGGCTTACTGATGATTTTGAGAGAAAGCACTATCAGTTATTCTAAACATTGGGAAATGCTACAAATAAAAATGACATGGCATTTTAACAATTTTAGTATGCCATCATGAGTTTAATACATGGAATTGTGCTTATCAGTGTGTCATTTTATTGACTTAAATCTGTATTAAGTCCTGGGATTTTAAACCTTCCTTTATATCCTGGAGGAATGGTATTTTCAAACACCTAGGAACAGTTTCTCCAAATGGATCTGGTTTAACCTTGCTCTTGATTTTTTTTCAGTAGTTCTTCC
Source organism: Cuniculus paca (assembly GCA_004365215.1). Taxonomy (NCBI): domain Eukaryota; kingdom Metazoa; phylum Chordata; class Mammalia; order Rodentia; family Cuniculidae; genus Cuniculus; species Cuniculus paca. The sequence continues at coordinate 1,593 of RJWT010011703.1, forward strand.
TACTGATAACAATAACTGGAGTATGTCTACGTATTATAGCTCCACATATATTTACCTATATTATAAAAGTAATTTAAACCAAGTATATTAAAAAGCAAAACAAAAACTGGGATAGATAACATAAAAATGAATCTAAATGAACATGAACTAAATATAAAGAGGCTACAGTATTTAACACAAGGCAGGGAATTGCATGAAAATATGTCTAGTAAAAAGGCACTAACATAAAAAGGACATATAAGGTTATAAATTTTTAAAGGAAAAATGTTATAACACATAAATCCAAAAATATTAGAAAATAAAATCAAGAAATATAATTTGAAAGCAGCTAGATACTACCAAAAAGATGACTATACGTTTTAAAGTAAACAGCATCAGGTCTATGAAAATCAGGAAGCATCAAAGGTTTCTGGCTCAAGAACTGTAAAATGTAGTCCATCTTGTGCTGCACCTCAGTGCTACAATATAATTACTCTCCTTGCACTGAAAGGGTACCGCGTGAGAAACTGCTGTGAACTGGTTCAGAAGGTCCAGGAGATAATTAAAAAGGAGGCGGCAACCGATGGAATACCTACAGTTTCTCACACATCCCATGACATTCCATGTATGACAGTAGACCCCATCTCGGGAAACTAAAATATGTGAGGTATAAACTCGCTTGTGAAATGTGAGTTTCTGAAGACACAATGTCCTGAGACTCCAGTTAAGTTCTTAGTATAAACTTAGCACAAGTATGCCTCTCTTCTCAAACCCTAGATTATTTACTACTCGTAGGCTTCAAAGTCTAACCAAACACCCCCCCGTCCCTTCTCATTATAAACTGTTCTCTTTTTGCTGGGTCCCAAGCCCATCTGCACATCCCCATGGTTTACTAGTCAGCACATCGTCTTTTCTAATGGACCTAAGCATTAGTAATGCAGAAGTGGTATCCTTTTCCTTAATGTATAGCACAGGACCTATACAGTATATTTCACAAAGCAGACAGGTCAAATGTTTGCTAAATCAAGTTCAATGCTAAATGTTTCCTCTGCTTTTCTAGAATTTTGAGTATAAGAACATCAAGCTAAGTTTCAATAATATCTACTTGAAACAGACGTAACTACTGCCTCTCAAAACCAAAAGCCTCATATACAGTTAAAGGAGAAGTAGAGATGGCTGTGTGAATTAGATTTGTTGAATAATCTTACTTTGTATGTTCATATATAAAAAATAAAAGATAATCATCAAAGTATATCTTTCTAAGAATTGTTTGTGACATCAATGTTGAAATGGAGTATGTATTTTCAAGAAACTCTAAAACCTACTAGTGGAATCACATTTTGGTTTTCCTTTTTTTAAAAAAGTTAGTATTAAAACTAGAAACAGGACACATGAACTTTATAGGATGAACATACCCATGGTCAAAGATCTGGGGCCATGGCCAAGGTCACCATATCTGTACCTTCTAAAAAAAGTATTCATTTGACAAGTAGCCCAATAATTTCACATAATTTGAAAAGAAACACTACAAATACTTCTTTTTTCTTGTTCCATTAGTCTTTATGAAGAAAGGCTACCTTTAGTATTTTACTGAATGTATTCGGTAGTATACTAAGAATTTCCATCTTTGTAGAAATACGAAGTAGGTATCCCTAAGGAAGTATAAGTCATAAACAAATTTCCAAACATATCAATGTAAATAATTTTATCATATAAAAGTCTCAATTTGGGCATTTATTAATTCAGTTAAGAATATACATCTTTAATTTATAATTTCATTTTCCAAATCATGAAAACACTGAACAGTGAGAAATGCTAATATAGTTGGAGCACAAATTGCTGCTGGCTTGGGTTTCAGTGAGGGTATTTAGTACCCAGACTGTAATGCAAAAGCTTGTTCAAGCAGCTTGGACTAGGAGGTGTGCACTTGTCTCTTCCATTTGATGCTTGACAACTGTCCAGTGAACTTCTACCGACCAAACGGAAGCTGTCTTTGGATTTCTGCTTTGTTTTCCAGGTGAATCACCTTCCAGACCTGTATGTACTTTAAGATCAAGCTGGAAATCCAAGAAATTCTAATTGGAATGGAGAATCCTACAGTGGTACTGAGACACCAGGCAGGCAAAAGGCAAATGCTGACATTTTCTTTTTATGCATTTGTTTTTATTTGCTTTTGTTTTTCTGAGACATGGTTCCACTATGTCGTGTAAGCTGGCCTTGAATTCACTATGCATGCCAGGAGGACCTTGAACTCACAGCAATTCTCCTGCCTCACAGCGCCTCCCAAGTGCTGGAGTCACGGGCTCCAATTATCAGTATTTTAAAACAAAAGATACGGGAAAACCTTTTCATCTAAAAATTGAAGGATGGGGGGGCTTTTAAAAAAAAAATACTGACATTTTACTGTATGATTTCCTCTATTAATTTAGTTTCCTAATCAAGCAACTAAAACTCATCCTGAGTTTTGGGAGAAGCAAAGAGCTTATTTTGCAGGTGAGAAGTAGTAATCAGTCACCACTACCAGAAATACCAATCTCAGAGAAATCCACTTACATGCTAACATTTGTGTCACTCTCAGGTAACACTTGAGGAACCTTTTTTTCCCTATTACAATGACTGATCAAAGAATGTATTTTCCTTTCCTTAAGTTGTATGTTTTACTCTTCTTGAAGATAATACATATTTACCAAATTTTGCTACAAATGGCTTGTTTAAAAATTTTTTTAATCACATACTATTTTGGAAGGAAACAAGTTATTAATTTGTATTCATATTTTGATACTGTTTCAAGAATTCTTGAGCATATCTATTACTAAATTATATTTTAAAACTCAGGAACTTCTATGTAAATTTTTTACCTTATTGTATTAAGATTCTGATCATTTTTGCCAAAGTAAAAATAAACAGAAATTGTTCATAATTTACCTGTTGTAATATCGTCCTCCCATCATGAACTGATTGTTTGGTGTTGGACATATTTTAAATCGCTGAATATTTTCACTGGTCCGAAAATAAAGTGAATAATCACCAGGCGTATTATCTGAGGGCCTCACAAGAAAACTGCAGACTTGCCCAACTGTAAAAAATTGTTAGTTTTATTCCCAAATTAAAAATACATGTTAAGTAATACAAAGTACATTCAAAGTCATAACATACATAAATTTTCACTGGAAACACTTTTTTAAAGACTTTTTTCTCTTATTTTTCCCTGTGATTCACACCACCCATGTTGCTCATCTACACTACAGGGGCTATATCTTCACTATCCTTATTTCATAAAAATACACAACAGAAATTTTGTGTCAGTAACTTCTGGTCTATAATGTCAATATGCATCATAACTTGCAAAGAATAACCTAACCACAGGTAGGAAACAAGCTAAAACTGCTATACTGTTTGTAAATCCACTCAAAAGGAAGACTCTAAAAAAGTTAAATAAACTTTGCCTAGGAATAGTCTATATTTTATTGATGTTTCCAATTAGTAACTAAAATGTGATAAAAGAGAACAGTATCAAAAGTTTACAAAGGTAGATTCAAAACAACTAAAATATTTGAAGACAATATTAACATCAGTATACATGTTATATTTTATTCAACTGGTATAATCTTGAAAAAAAGATATGTAATAGAAAATTACCATAAATTAAGTATTTTCATAGTACTATTAGATAAGATTTTCTGGTATCTTTAACTGGCAATGACTTAATACCAAAATGCTTTGTCTTTTTGCTGTTTAAGTCTGAATGACACAGAAAAGATTAGGAATTGATGGGGGGCAGAGGGGACCAAAAAACACTGAATACCAGATATAATTTCTTACAACTTATTAATAGTTCCAATCATATGGCCACAGCACTTGGTATCAAGTAACTTCATGTTCAGTACAAAAAAGTAAAGAATTTTAAACAATCTTCAAAGCTTAAATATATAAGGAAACTGGCTATATATCTTAATGTAGGCTAAGATGAAAGTGTCGAATCTTGGTTATAAGAATCCAGGATACTCTATTTATTCTAGAATATGACAGAAAATACTGTACAGACAAAATTACACAGGCCAGTGCTATGTGTATTTTTCAGGCAAGAAAATCCCACGTGATTCTCAAAAGAGCACATGAATACAAACTAATGTAAGAAATTAAAGCTTAGCTCCCTTTCATGTTTACACATCTAAAACAAGAGTGGGTGCATCAAGTACTTGACAGTACAAGTTCCAAACATAAACTTATATTATAAATTCACTAAAATGAATATTTTTGGTCCCACCTTGAAAGCTGATGGCTTATTTTTATGGTTTAGCATTTGGTTAGTATTACTTGCCATATAGCAATATCATGCTTATATTCTGAATTAATGTAGGTTAATAAGCACTTAATAGATGGACTCAAATCTTTCAAAAAAGTGAGGTAGCAATCTAAAATGCAAATCTATGTGGCTTAAAACAATTCAGATCACATTTTTAGTGATCATCAATTTTTCTCATTATGAGAATTTCATTTACCAAATATATAAACTAGTCAACAATTTTTAAAGAATTAAGACTTCTTGGGGCCGGGGACATAGCTCAGCAGCACAAGCGCTTGCCTGGCAAGCTGAAGGTGCTGAGTTCGATTCCCAGTCCTCCCCTCCAAAAAAGAATTAAGAATTCTAAATAACATATTACGGATTAAACCTGTATTAATTCAATGTTAGATATTGAGTTAGCATAAACAATAATGGGATGATTTTCATTTTAAATATAAACCTAAGATACAAGTCAGTTTTTACTCTTCATTTTTCCCCATAAACCCTAGAGTGTTGGGAAACATTAAATTAATACACTTTACACAAGCCTGAAATATATAATTCCAAAAGTGTATAAAGATAAATACAAGAACATTTGTTTTCTGTAGGTCAGTGACAAAAGCACAGCCAATAGCCAACTGGGACCTGGTAAAATCATGGTATTTATAAATTAGAAAGCTTATGGTCATTAACAAGAATAATGAAAAGTTGCACCTGCACATACAGAACAATCTCCCACTATATCCCCTAACATGAAAAAAGTATGTGAATGCTCCTATGAGCACGTGCAGATATAAAGGAAACGACAGATACACGCAGACATCGAAAACTTGCAGGAACACAAACTGCCAATCAGGTATTACATCTGGGGACGGGACAGGGACAGGGACAGGGACAGGGACAGGGACAGAGAATGGGGTAGAAGAAAATACACTTTCTGGAATTTTGTGCTACATGTGTATTTTTACTAAAAACACCAGTTTCTCAGCACTGGGCAAGAAATTCTGTACATATAAAATTTATTGGATGCTGAAGGCAAACAGTACATAATAAGTGAGTGTTTTTTTTTTTTTATTCTTTTTAAGTAAAGACGTTTTTAAGAAGACAAGTGAATATAAAAAGTACCTGTCATTAGTAAAGTATAAGCTTCTTGTTTGGAAATCTTCCCATGGAACCATCTTAAAAAGAGAACAAATTACATACATATATATATAAATGAAAATTCCTCTATGCTGCTGTCATATGATTGATTAAAACTACACAACCAACAAGACTGTTATTGAACTGACATAAGGAAATAAATAAAATGCAACTGATTCAAGTATTTCATTCTTATGATATTCATGTTTCTCTCCACGAACATATTATGCTTATTTTCAACATAATGTGGAAAAACTAGGGACTACCAAATAAAAACTACTATTTCCATATTTGTTACCAATATAAAAATAACACTGACTTTAATCCTGGTGATACCTAATTGTCATCTGCTTCACTTGTTACCTCTTCTTTCTTTTGGGGAGATAATACAGGCAGAGCCCACTCTAAAATTCTGGGCCCCAAAAACACATTTTTCTCCTCTTTCTCTCAAGGCGAATTTTCTTATAATATGTGGTAAGTTCTCTCTTCCAATATAGTCAAACTGTTGATGCATACTTTAAAAGCCACCAAACAATACTGGATGATGACAACAAGTGGATATTAACATTAAGAAATGAAACAAAAAGATATTTTTCATTTTGTTGGAGCTAATAGCTTATCAAACCTGATACCTATTTTATATTCTGTATTCTAAAATTAAGCCTTTACAAATTATTATAAATAGCAATATATTCAAGGCACATAGCATTATAAAAAAACCAAGTATTTAAACTTTACCTTCATATAAAATGACATGTTTAAAAAATTAATTACTACTTATTGAAGTACTTAAAATCTCTTATTTTCCCAAAGCATATTACCTATCTTGCTAATTAACATATTTTAAAGCCAGGCAGACAATTCCAGATTACTTCTCTACTTTTGTACATCTTCTTAGAGTCTACAATTATTTGTAATAATTAAGCACAAACTGGAAGGTATATAAGATTAAACTATCTAAGGGCTCTAAACGTAATGTTACAAGTTTCGAGGTTGTTCACACTTATTTAAATTACCCATGCTATCAATGGTGACAGTATGAAAATATAACTAAATTTTTATCTTTTCACTTGAATTCTCATTTTACACTACTCCAACCATTAACTCACTAACTCAAGACTTCCTAGTGCTCCCAGTACCAATTATGAATAATGAAAAGTAATCACATAAGCAGTGTAGGCTGCCTTGACAGGTAGTAAGGTTCCCTACAGCATGCAAATACAGGTTAAATGATCATTCACTAGAAATGCTGGAGCAGAACTCCTATATTCTAAGCAAAAGTTGACAAGATGGCCTCCAAGACCAATCCTATTATTTTCAAATATACCAAAAGGGCTAAAATGCCACCGTCTCTAAAATGGTTTAGAAGTTAACAAGATCCTTAGTATAAGCTAGCCTATAGCTAAAATAGCAGTATTTTTTCTGAAGTTACTCCTATGTAAAATTTATATAATCCACAGACATGGACAGATGAGTTGCATAAGAAAAAGAAAAAAAGATAAGTCCTTGCCCCATCTATTTAAGAAAAAAAAAAAAAGACACTAATCATGTACAGCTGTAAAACCAGTAGACACAAAAAACACAGAAAGCATTTTGACAGGTATGTGTAAGAGTATTTTGGAAATAACAGAATACTACCAATGCTTTAGGGTATGCAGGGCAAAAGATAAAGGAAGAGTATTTACTGAATGATTTATCACATACATATTTATCACATATACAATTTATCATTCAGTAAATAATGGCAAGTGAATGAATAAATGGAAGGGAATCCTGGTCTAGGAAGCATCTAAAACAAAGAAAAAAAAAAGTTGGGAAATGACCAGTATCACTTATCTAAAGATCTACAACCTGCAGCATATAAAACTAGAAATGAGAAATAAAGGGGTAGGAAAGGACACAAGTGTCAAATCGTACATGGACTTTTTAGGCTCAGTCATATAAAGATGATGGAGAATCATTTAAAGATTTTGGGTTAGAAAGTGATACCATATTAGTTATGTTTTACAAAGAGCGTTCTGGTTACAGGAAGAGAGAATGAAATTAAAGACTCAGGGAGCCCAACTTGAAGGTCACCGCTGTATTAGATGCTAGTAAGAAGTGCAAGCAGCTGAAATGCAATGCAGTTACCTAACGACTCAGAAGACACACGTTCCAGAAACATGTCAGGAGGCAGAGCCACAGAACTTGGTAACTTCATCGCGTGAATGTCCTACCTGCTTACTCAAAAAAGGAACTCCCTGATGAGACTGAGAGTACTTCAAGAATTTAAGAGATTTCACTGTCAGTCTCTGCCCAAAACAAACCAACAATGCAAATCTAGCTTATGCTAAACACCAAATAACAACTTACAACGTTAGGAAAAGGGGAGACTGACAAGGTATTAAATAAGAAAAGACTCCATAATGAACCTGGGATTTAAACTTCAAACTGAGAAAACTGGTACCTGACCAAAATTTTAAAAATACATCTATAGTATTATTTGAAATAGGGATTAAAACGTAGATTTATAATCTGTCTTTAAATTTAGAAGATTTCATAATAGTAAATTGACATTCTATGTAACTAGACCAGGTGGTCACCTTACGGCAAAATTTTTCTAGTGTCCTATTTCCCACAGCCTTTCTTAACACCAAGAGTGAGCATCAGCTGACACTTCTCACCACTCCTACAATGTTGATCTCTGAGAGGAAGGAAACAGTTCTATGTACCTAGATGTCTGTCAAAGAGGGAAAATAACAAAGACCAACATTAGGTAATACCAAATCAGCTTCATTTGCTTACATTTTCTGACTGTTCAAGCATTAACGGAATTTGTAAATCCTGATATTGTAAAGAGATGGGAGGGCATCACACTAATAAGGTCTACAAGGTATACTCTCACTGGTGGGAGTCTCTTGTAGATACAAGAACAGTAAGAATGAACTCAGAAAACATATATTCTACTTAAGGAAGGGCAGAGAACTAAGTAAGGTGACTAGATACAGAATTTCTGTTTAATGTGTTTGTGTTCTAAAGAACAGAAAGTAGAAAAAGGACATTTCAGGTAAGTCTCCAATTCCATCCACAAATGCTAACAGAACTGTTATGAAAAGGTGTTCTATTTAAAAAATATTACATGAACAGTTGGTAAAATAATCTAAGTAAGATAGAATTGGGATGGACAGTTAAAAGATCTTTTACAGAAAACTCATACATATAAAACCAGTCTTAAAAAGATTATTAAAAGAAATACCTCGATGAATCTTGCCAAAATTGTGAAAAACTATGATCCTGGGATAAAATACTTGGATGAAAACAAAGATGAAACAAAAATCCTGAGCTAAAAAAATTCCTAGAAGAGATGGTCAAATAAACAAATCCTATGACTAATCAATAAGAAAATAAAGAAAAACGTGAGGAATTGTGATATTCATTAATGTTATTAATGTAATATTTTCCAGAAAATCTTAAGTTTGGTGATATATAAGTGGAATATAGGTATAGGCCACCATTTATTTAAAAATAAAGACTTTATTGCTAAGTCCTTAAGGAAGTATTTACACATCAATTCTCTAAGTCAAACAGAAATTTGTAAGCCAGTCCAAAAGTATTTCAAAATATATTTTGGCCAGTTTCCAATCAGTAAGTTCACATTATATTTCTTTCCTTTTGATACTTAACACAAACTCACATTTTGCCTTCATGTGGATCTTCTTCCCGGCCCTAAAGGGAAGACATTAAGACAGTTTTTTTATATAAGTAACTATTAAAGCTATAAAAATTTTATTAAAATTTGTAAAAATCATGTCTTCAAACGTAACTCCATAATGCCCTTCACGTTTCTATGTATATGAGAAAAGAGGCTTCTCCTCAAGAACTCTCCCCGACTCTGCCGTGCTCTTCTCACGTTGCTGGCATGAGCCTAGTTCAGGCCATCACGCGAGTTTTACACTTTTACTTTAGCCCAGCTGTAACACAGTTCCCTCTGCGTTCCTCCCCTTCACTTCACCAGAGTTCGCCAGGTTCAACTACAGCTGTGCCCTGCGTTACAGAAAAACCACTCCCAATAACTCATTTTACAAACCAAGCTTTAATACCTGTCTGCTGCCTCCAGAGTCCTCACTCTGCAAGGGCAGTCCTTCACCGCTGGACTCAAGTGTGTCTTTCCTGCCCCACACTGCCGGTTCTCGAGGTGCCCACACGTTTCCACCCACTTGTCAGTCAACATTATTGCCCAGTGTAACTTGCTTCTCATCACTGTGGTTACCAGCATGTCCTTTCTACTCCACCGGTCTGTTACACAAAGCCTAACCCACAACTTCACGACCCCTCAAGTGAGACACTCTGAGCCCCTAAAAGCGATTAACTTTTGCTTTGAATATAAAAAACACTGTCATTTTCTTATCTTTTGAATTTTACCTTACTTTATACTATATTCCAGTCTTTTAAGATACACTCACATTATTCATTCCACAACAGCGGCCATAGCATCTTAACGTCTAAGTCACTCTTTGTTAATTACCACCAACTACCACATAAACTCTGTCACAAGGCTGGGTATATACTTTTCACCAAATTTCCACCAAAATGTGCTTAGTACAGTACCTGGCACTGGGCTGTCACTGAATAATGAAGAAAACAACAGAAAAATGGTTTAGCTCTACATGGATTTACTTCGCTCAATTTGGTCCTTGCTCATTAAATCAGACTAAAATCACAACACTAGATAAATGCCCATTATATGCAAGGCAGCATGATAAAAGAAACAACTATATATATCAATAGCACTACCACTGCCCTCTAAGAGGAGAGGTTATGTAATAAATTCACTGTACACAGCATAATGACATGTAGAACTAAGAAAAGGCTATGGAAACACAAGAGGAAACAGGTTAGCCTAAGAGAATCTAAAAAGGCATAAAAGCTGTAGAAGGGGTGACATCTGCTTCTTTGGCTGGTTGGTTGGTTGGTTGGTTGGTTTTTGTGACCGGGTTTCATTATGCAGTTCAGGCTGGCCTCAAACTCATGGCAATCCTCCTGCCTCAGCCTCTCGAGTGCTTGGATTACAGCGTGTGCCACCATAACTGGCCTAGGTGACATGTGAAATGGAGCTCATAATGATGACTGAATTTCACAAGGCATCTAGCAGAACAGGAGTACCTAGACTGGAGACACATCTGCTGCAGGCCCAGTAAATCCAGACACTAGCTAGGCAACAGGGACATACTATATTCTGTGTCAGAACCAAATCCCCTTCCCAGAGCACACATCATGAAGTTAAAGCAGAAAGGTATAAATGTGCTTGGAGAAGAGTAATTAGAACTTTGGAGAGGGACACTCCTTAAATCCAATAACTGAACACATACCTGAAGCATCTTCACTATGTAGATGATACCAAGTAGCTTTTCCACCCACAAGGAATGCACTACCAATGAAACTCACTCTTCGAAGTGTGACTATATTCACCTTTAATAATCGCATCGTACTGTCCACTCACCGTGAATTTTCCTTTCATTCCGTGTATAGTATTTCTGTTAGGGAACATCCCCTTATTCTAGACTGGATTATTATTTACTGTTTTGCTGCAGCTGGTGGCTTTCATTTATCCTTATAAAAGTTTATTTTATTCAGTTTAATCCAGAATTCTAAAAGCTCAAGTTCTATATACTTTAATTCCTTTAAATCATCAGGATAGGGAAGAGGGAGACATAGCAGAGAGGGAAGCCCACCATAAAAATTCTAACCAAGAAATTCTGTGGGACAAGCAACACAGACAGTAAGATGCTTCACCATGAGGACATCTCGCCTACGTGGAATACCTCCCTCTCCTACTGTCAGATAAAGAATATTACTCTAGGAATACTAAGGTATACCTAGTTACTACTGTGTGACTACAAGGGCTGAGTATATCACATCATTTCCTTGATTCCTTCTACCTTCCCTCAGTATGTTTTACCTCTGTGAATCAAAACACCCTTGCAATAGGCAGGTAAGAGAAATGATAGCAAATAAAATTACATTTTCTACTGACATATTTCTGGTGCCATAATCAAAGCACAGGTTTTAGCATACTACCAGACCCACAATATAATTTAAAAATAAGAGCTTTGGAGGGTCATAAAATATCACAGAAAGCCACTGCATCCCACAAGCCAAAAGAAAGGGTGAATTCCAAAATTATGTTTAATATACTTGAGTGGTACTGAGTATTGCATCTGAAGTATAAACACGTAAATGCTGACCCACTATCTATATATGCACACGTATGACAATTTCTACTGTGTGCTAAGATGACTACTAATGTATTATGTGGTGATAACAAAAACAAAGGGAATATTCAAAATGTAGAACCATGGGATCATACCTGTGTAATATAAGTGAATTTTTCCAAGGTTAGTGGAAAATTATATTTTTGGAAAACAAAAAATCTGAAATCAAACGTACAGCTGTTTGACATTCTATGATTATTTAGACACAATTTCATCTATGAGAAAGACTAAGATGGCAAAAAAGGATTAAAACAAGCACAAATTTTAAGACATTTTTTACTTCATAGAAAATCAGGAAAGCTTTCTGAAAGTTGATAGCAACATACTGTAGCATGCTAGCTTGTCTTTGTTAAAATAAGTATGATTTTAATGAAAAAAATCCTTATATTTATGAATTAAATTTTTTTCATAAAAGAAACTTCTTCATAGCTAGTTACCCACACTAAGGACAAGTTTCAAATGGGAGAAAAAAAAACACTGGAGTTTGAAATTCAGAAGAAAAAAAATAAAACTTACCACCTCTTCTACGAGGTCTTCAACAATAAGGCCTTGTTCATCTGTCCTTAGATTTGTAACCCACATCCATCCATCTTCTAATTCATTATGAACAATGAACATATCTCCTTTTAGGAAACTAAAACAGCAATTATGAAGTTATTAGAATTAAAAAATCTTAAACATGGAAATTTAAATAGTCATATACCACAACATAGGAATAATACGATATTGGGGAAATCATGGGATCGTATCAAATACTTTAGATTCTTGTCCTGTTTCGGGGATTATATATGACAGTGAAGACCTTTCGTAAGTGGAATCTTAATTCCTCCCTGGTAAATGGGTTTGACATGGGTACTTGTGTCATCTACATTGCTAGGTTATTATTAGATATAAATTAGACTTTTTACAAAGAGTAATTATGTATGTATTGATGCTTTTAAGAAAAAACCTCAAGGAAAATGAATTGAAAAATTTTAACATTCAGTGTCATAGTTTTCAGACATAGGTTAAATGTAAAATAAAAAATACATTATATGTATATAAGACATAGTTTATTTAGCAAAGTTTATTTTAGATAAACATTATCAACTTTATTATGTAGATGCTTATGTCAATTAACATTTTTCTTACAAAAAATACTAGGGGTACTGAATTTATTCAACAAGTACAGCATTATTCCTCTGAAAGTGGTACCAAGGTATGTACTACTAGAAAACATGAAGTTGCTTTTTAAGTTTCAGGGCAGGAAGATGCAGGCACAACTTAGTTTCTTCCCATTACCACCTAGATGTTTTTAACCTCCACATTATCATGGAAGCAACAAGTTGCTGATACACGGCATCAATCTAAAATCATCAATAATTCCTTAGTTTTTCTTCCAGGCTTGACAAAATGCCTCTGCACACTTACAATTTCCAGATTGGTTGGGTACTATCACTGACCCTTTCTTTACCCATAACCCTATCTGTCATGTATTTTTCAGTAATTTTCCCTTCAGGCTTACTATTCACGAAGTTCTAGGAAGTCTTTCCTTACATAACTAGAGCCATTTCGAGTGTCACTGTTTCTTGGACATGTTTCAAAGAACAAGCACACGACACTTCACTCTGTGTTTGCAACATCACAGAATATTACACTCTTCTGGGTTCTGCCACCCTTCTCAATGGTGGCTATATGTATGTATATATTCTGATTCTTCTTTGAAGTCCTATCTTCTCGGTCAGTAGTTCTCAATTGGGAGTGAGGTTAGGATGCCTTCATAGTCTTAAATATTGATATACTAAATACCTTTCACTGCATGTATTACATTTGCTATTGATATTTATCATATAGAACTAAAAGCATTAATGTTTTTAAATATTCATTGATTCCTTTATATCTCATTACATAAAGCAGATACAAATGACTGTAACTACAGGTTTAGTGATAGCATTTTGTGTGAGATTTTTGAAATTTCGTATGTCTGGCTTAAATGCAAACTTATGGATACTGATGTCTCTACATTCATTCTATTATGATGTGACTTTTTTTTTTTTGCTTGAAGTGTATGAAGAAAATCTGGCTTTAAACAAATAGGCACTTGTGAAAGGGATTAATATTTTAAACGCCTTTTCAAGTAATTACAGTCTTCTTTGATACCAAAAAGTCAACAGAGCTGGTACCTACTCAGAGGTTAGTTGTACTATGGAATCTAAAACTATGTATCAAGGAACTTCTTATATGCATTCCAATAACATCCACTGGTCTACTTTACATTTTAAATCTACCCAGGCATCATTTTGTAACATTGTGCACTGATCATTTAGAAAATACTAGTTCACTGATCTATGCAGATCTTCCAGTTGTTAACACATTACACACCAACTATCTCATTCTCTAATATCATCACCCCATCAGAGAAGTCATTTGTGAGACTCAAGCTCTTGATGACCAGTATACAGGGGTTCCTAAAATTCTAGTTTTTCTAGCTCAAAAGCTCAAATTTTGTTACTGGCAACAAATATGGCAGTTATTTTCATGGAGATAATAGTTTCAGTTTGTTACATTTCAAAGACATCAGAACCCTAGAGTCACATCCATTCTCTCACGTAAAAATGGTGTGCACAAAAGCAGCAGCAAGCTTAGCTCTCAACTCACCCTTTTTTCTCAAGATGCTGAATTCTAGTACAAAGCAGAAGTGTTTTATATATACTTCTCTTTCCAGTACAAACAATATTAGAAAGATGTTGTCACAGGCTGATATTTAATAAAATATTTTAGTGCCTCATCAAGAACATCAAGTGAAACTATTTCTGACTAACTGCAAGAGTGTCACAGTGAAGGACACAGTGCACTTCCTTCACTCACAGTCAGGACTTCTAAGGCACTGGCAGGTTTACCGTGGAAGGCTTTCACTCTCATCACACAAGTCACAGTGAAAAAGGCAAATGATGTCTTAGTATAATTACGAAAATACATTTGATTCCATGGTGTGTGATGGTTAATTTATGTGTCAAACTGACTGGGCCAGTGTCTAGATTAAGCTTTATTTCTGTGTTGTATATGAGGGTGTTGCTGCAGAAATTAACCTGCAACGCAGCAGACTGCCCTGGAGTATCCAACCCTCATTCTTCATGGGGGTGGCGGGGGGGTGTCACCCAATCCAGAGAGTTTCTGAATAGAACACAAGGTGGAAGAAGCATTTTCCCTTTTCTTTCTTTCCCATTGGTTAATCAGGTGCATTTTGTCTCATCTCCCTTTGCTGCCCTCATATTCAATTTCTGGACTGCAGTTTTTCAGCCATTTGGACTTGAACAATTGAAATTATATGACTGGCTGCCCTAGGTCTCAGCTAGCAGGTGGCAGAGCACAGAACTTCTCAACCTCCTCAGTGGTGACCATATCTCCTTCTCTAAAGAACCTCAACTCACAGACCCTCTCAATGGATCCTAAGGAGACCCAGTTACATGGATCACACTATGAAAACTACTGTCTTAGATGATTCCACTGGGAATTTATAAATTATCTAAAACTTCTTGACGTGTAGTTCCGCAGTTTTCCTTTACAAATTATATTTCTTCCTCTCTTTTTTTTTTTTGCCTTTCCACCAAAGATCAGAAGTAAAGGTGAGTCAATAAAAATTAACTGAGAAGCCATTATTTTGAAGACAATCATAAAAACGGAATTACGATTCTGTAA
Source organism: Cuniculus paca (assembly GCA_004365215.1). NCBI lineage: Eukaryota > Metazoa > Chordata > Mammalia > Rodentia > Cuniculidae > Cuniculus > Cuniculus paca. Next base: position 16,926 of record RJWT010011703.1, read on the forward strand.
TTCAGATTCTTGAATCTTTGTTCTTTTATTACTGTATTTCCAAAAATTCTGTAATTATTCAGAAACAGCCTTAACATTTCACAGATAAGAAAACTGTTGCTGAAAAAAATCAAACAACTTACAGAAAGGCAATATTGCTTATCAAATTACATAAAGGACTGAATTATATACAAATAATAAAACAAAAAAACTATCATGTTCCATAGTTCTGTTACATGCTAGTCTTTTTTTTTTTTTTTAAATGAAGGGGTTTCACTGTGCATGCAGCCCAGGCAATTCCTCCTGCCTCAGTCTCCCAAGCAGTAGGATCACAGACACAGGCCTCATGTCTAGGTAGTCCATTAACATTCTCAGCATTGAAAAGCATTCACCCATTATGTAAAATAGAAGCTCGATTATCATTTCAGATCATTTACAGTTGAGGCATGAATGTTATGCAGTAATAAATACTAAAATATAGTATAAATTTTAAGAGATCACTCTCCACCATGTCAAAGATAGTGCCCTGTCACTGTCACTGTGGTCACCCTGACCCAAATCTTCAATTTTGAACTAATAAACCAACCGAGGAGTATGGGACGATAGACCCAATTATTAAAGACATTTTTACCTTGCCATAGGCTACCTCCCCAAATTCCAAAACTTTCCTAGTCCAAGAACAATAAATCTTCAATATCAAGGTCTTTCAAATTACTACACATGAGAAATAGCATAAAATACCTTATTTCATCAGTGTCTGGCACTTTTGTATAAGGTAGAATAGCTCGTACACGTCTTCTATCTTCTACTGGCTAAAAACAATGAAAAAAAGCCTTTGTTCAGAATCAAAGAAGTATGTCCACACAAATGAAAAGCCAAAAGAAAAAAAAAAAAAACCATTACATACACCATAGGATAGGATCACTCAAATTAATTATTTTCTGCTACTATTAATACCTAGACCTAGAAACCTTTGATGCTCATGTTTTTATGCTTTTATAAAAATCTTTTAAAAGTATAACCAGTATTTATCAAGTAACATGAGTGATCATTTACTATTAAATAAACTACATGAAACATAGAAATTAATCTTTCACAATGATATAGAAGGTCTTTCAACTTCTGCAGTAATTTCATGATTAGCACCATGAAATCAGTAACTTTTCCTTACATACTCAAAAATATTTGCTAGGCTATAAACATACAGAATTATTTAAAATATACAGTTACATAGATTATTACAGAAAAATCTTTTTTTAAAGAAGTTGTCCATTTTGTTCTAACATTAGAACTAGAATTAAAATTTAATATAAGAAATATTTATTCAATTAAAATAAAGATCGTAAGAAATTGAATAGAGCAAAATCCATTAGTGAAGTGAAAAAGTTTTGAGATGGTTCATTCAAATTTTACTTGCCTCTGGTGGTGCAACTGGATAAAGTAGTTTTTCTCCTTTAAGCAAACAAGAAACATGGCTGTAATAACCTATTAGATCTGACAGTGAAGAAAAACGTCTTCCACCAATGTAGTAATCCCCACACATAGCGATAATCCTATGGAAAGGAAGAAAATGCAGTATACAATGAAAATCTTTACAGCCCATTTTTTTTCCTGTGGTATAGGGACTGAATCCAGATCCTTGTGCATGGTGGGGAAGTACTCTATCACTGAGTTCCACCTCCAGTCCCTAGAGTTAACTTTAAAAAACAAGCTTTATAAAGAAATTATACATCTATAAATTTCATATTTTTTCCCTTTTATATAACACCTCTGATTTTAAAAAAAACACTTAATCATGAACAAATTACTTCAGGTTATTTCTTTTCAAATAAACATATATGTGTATATATAATGCATTTGACATGAAACATCAAACTTACAGGCCTCAATTATATAATTCAAATATTTTAAAATTCACCCCTAGATACCTTGCTCTCTCTCCATACTTAAACCTAAATTAGAAATTTACTTGCGATATCAAATGTTAAGGGATATTAATAAATTGCATGTGGAATTATACTTCATACAAATATGTATGTAAGAAGTATGATAGTAGTCTTAAAGCTTATTTTAAAAATCTAAAACTTAAAGGTATACATTCTTTCTAAATAATATTTCTTCAATTTCTCCCATAAAAATGACATTTTTTATATATATATATATATATATATATATATATACATGTACATATATATGTATATACATATTCTGATGCCCATACTTCAAAATTGGTATATCTCTTTCCTGAAATGAATGTCTGGCAAAGTTCCAAAATGATAATCGTAAAACGAACCATGGGCATAAATCTTGATTTTTGAAGTGTTTTCTATACTTCTGCTATTTCATTCTAAAAGTATACATCTTTTATATCTCTTTTAAGCTTTTTTTTTGAAGTTTATTTGTATTTCTTTATACTTTAAAAGTGATAAATATACTTGGGGTTTAGCACAGTAATGACCAATAATGTTTATAGCAAAAAATTAAATCATCTAATCAAAAACAAGATTTGTTTGTTATTGAAATGCCACTGAGTCATTTGCCTTTGTATGAATACTGCATCAAGACAGCCACACTGCGAGATCCCTGATAGGAAAAAAGACTTACCTGAAATGGCTGACCACACTTGTCTGGCTGAGAAATGAAAGAACGAAGGACCCTGGCCTCCGGTCACTTTCTCTTATAAGGTAGCTGCCAGACTTTCCTGCCTGCCGAAGGCGTTCTTCTGCTATAGTTCTATCAAGTTTTCCATGATACCACCTAGGGGGAAAAGGAGACACGAGATTAGAATGAAAATAACAACCATAAAACTACTATGTTCACTGAGAAAATACTTTTAGAAGTTTTAAATACCTGTAAGTAATTCACACATTTACTCTGAATCGGTTATTACAAGTTATTTTAACTCAGTGTTTTTAACTACCCTCAATCTAAAAATATTCATTGGCTCAGTTTTTAATGTTTTCTATGAACGCTGGCTCGATCACCTCATACATGAACCTCCTTTAATTCTATGCCTCTCTCTACCTCCAGGATTATCTGTTCAAAATATTTATTGCAATCAAATTCATATTTAGAAGAGTAAGATGGATAAATGAAAAGGAATACTATATAAACGCTTTAGATATATCTTGTAAGAAATACTTTGTCATAAACATTTACTACAAGGCACCCGAAACTTAAGAAAAAGCAAAACATTTTATTCCATTTCAGCGTTTATGCTGTGATAGGAAAACTGAATGACGCTGCCTAAAAGGCTGCTGTTCCCATTTCCTATTTCAACATGAAGCTGATTATTCCCTTTGATTCTTAGATGATTTCCTCTATAACCATTCAGCTGAACTCAGCTTCCCAAGTGCATTTAACAAACATGCAGGGCATAAATAGCAGCTTTGTCCCGCTAAGCTATCAGACACTACGTTTCAATGCCTGCCGTGACTCCAGTATCATCCACGCTTTCAGTCCATGCCCAAAGAGCCGCATGGACTCCAGCCCGCAAACAGACTGAACTTGTTAGACAGCAGGGCAGCAAAGCCGTAGAGGACGGGTACGAGATGTTCGACGTTCTTACATGTTTGGTACTCTAGCCAAAACCATCCTTATATTCTGATGTCTAACTTGAAAGGCTCAGAGGAAAACTGGAAATATAAGAAGCCAATGAGAAACAAAACTATTATACCACTGTGACTATTTTTATACACGTCTACAATGGAAGCTGATTATACTTGACCCCTTCTTTTCTTTTCTTTTTTCTTTTCTTTTGTGATCCTGGCGACTGAACTTCAGACTCACACAAGTTGGGCAAGTGCTTTACTACGTAACCAGACCTTTGTTATTTTGAGACAGGGTCTAGCTAAACTGTGCGGGCGGGCCTCAAACTTCCAATCCCTCCTGCCCCGGCCTCTTTAGAGGATGGATTATAGGCCCGCACTACCATGCTCATCAGTTACTAAGTAAGATAAAAACACACAAACTTTGAAATCGTCTCAAAGAATTATTTTTAGTTTTCTTCTAACTACCAACGTGTTTATTTATTTAGAAGTCTTAAACTTAATATTTGCAAACTGTCAGCACTTAAGAAAGAAGGGAAGTTCAGTGCCTCTAAAATCCTAGTCTTACTATCTCATCTTATTAGAAGACAAATATTAAATTTAACTTTCAAGAGTTCAGGTTTCTCTCCTTAACCTACGACAAAGGGTGGCAAACCTATGGCATGCAAGCCATGGTTGGTTGCTTGTTATCACTGAAAGCTCTAAAAGGTTCGCCATCACTGATCTAAAAGGAAAAGTTAGACTATATACCACCAATGGTTCCTTGAAGAGCTCAAATTCAATGATATATAAACATAAAATTTTGAAATTTCAGACTAGAAACTTAGCTGTGAAAATGGAAAACACCCTTAGAATATTAAACTGTACTACATTCTTTATTATATACAGCAGTTGGAATATCCAACAAATTTATGACAATATTAAGGAAAATTTTAGTGTGTCTCTATTTTTGTTTACTTACTATGTTAGCTTTCTACTGTTTTGGGCAAAATGACAAAAGTGGAAGATTTTATATGATCTTTTGTAAACTGATGATACACAAATTCATGAGGCGCTATACAATTACTATTCTGTAGTAAGTATGTGACTAAAGACCCTTTTGATAAAAGATAATTTATTTGTGGTTTTTTGTTCTTACATCTACATATGTTAACATTTTAGTATTAAAACAGGTAATCAATTCAAGACAGACATTAATCTAAACAATCCACTTCCTGAATATTAATAATTCTCTTTCATGCCAAAAATATGTAAGCTTCACACACAATGCAAAATATGTCAATTCTAGATTATTACTATAACTGCAATTAAATTATCCAACAATCAGCTTGTTGGCATATATGTAATCTGCTCCTCAAAATATTTTATGGAAAACTGTATGGTCTTAACTCAGAATTTCTTGAATTACCCTTATTGTTTACTTCAAAGTACAGTGATTTATAGTAACAAGATATTTTAAATGCTTCTCTCTAAATATTTCAAAGTTATTTATAAAGCAGAAAAAAGCACTGCAATTAAATTGATGCATGAAATCTTTATCCCACTTAAAAAAAATCATAAAAGTAATTATCATTATCCTAGATAAAAATAATCATTTTACTAAAATTGCACATAGCATTATGCAACTAATGGTGTGTTGATTTGACTGAGATATGTAACAGACTTGTAAAACCCAACTGCATTTCCACACCCATTAAAAACCAGTCCTTGGTTCTATTCAATATTAATGTTTCTCAACCTTTAAATTCATCTTTTATAAATATAAAAAGAGGTTCAGAGCTCCTCACAGAATCATACATTTTTTATAAGCCAAAAGTTATTTATGTTTAACCTTCTGATATCTACAACAGATTTTCATTTAAGATATAAATGTAAAATACGGCTTCTCGAAATATAACCCCAGTAACAAAGATATAACCTACCTCAATAATGTACACTTCCCTAATAGGTATCTTCCTAAAATAGCTTTTTAAAAATACTAAGCTTTCTCCCTCTACAGTTAGTTACAGTAGCAGCACTACAAAGAAATCAAAGAAAACATTTAATCAACCCTACTTTTAATCCTAGTCTTTATAGTCAAGATCTTACTATACCTCTTTAAAGGTAGCTTACTGATTTTTCAAATAAGTGAAAAAGAAACTCAACTGCAGTAAGTGTCATACTGGAAAGTATGGGAGTATTCTGAGTATAAGATTGCTAAATAATGACTTTGATTACATAACTTGAAGTTTACAAACGTTTGCAACCATGGTTATCTCACAGACTACACCTGACACACAGTTTAACACACGTGTGTAGAGGGCTCGGGCTGCAGCTCAGCAGTAGAGCACCCGCCTAGCGTGCACGAGGCGCTGGGATCCATCCCTGGCGGGGGGCGGGCGGGCAAACAAGGGAGAAAAATGAGGGAGGGGGTGAAATCGCTGAGGCTGAAGCTGGAAAAGGCAAGTCGTCTAATTCAGTCTCACTGCCAATTAAATAAAAAAAAAATTCTTTAGTGTCTACATCAGGAGTTCTGATCTTTAAGGACTGTTATGGTTTGTATATAGGTGGCCCCTCCAAGCCTCGTGTAGCCATGGAAGCGGCTGATCTAGCGTTTGTGGTTGACTCGTTGTCTA
>RJWT010011704.1:0-23060 GCA_004365215.1 Cuniculus paca
GCTTTTACTTGTATATATGAGTACTGTTGAATTATTAATGCTAATCTTGAGAAGTTAAAGGAGATAGACAGATGATAACAGGTAAGATAAGCAGATGGTTCATCAACAAATACAACTACTCCTATTTTTTTTCAAATTGTTAAACTTCTTGTCGTTTTCTTTTTACTCATTTATTTGATTAACACTATAGAGCTATTTATATTAATAGTTGAGGTAGTCAGCGTCCCTTTTCTTCCTATCTTTATTGACAAAGCTGTTCTTTATTTATTAACGAAAATTGTTTCTTAGATGTATTTATATGGATTGTGGATGCAGAATTTTAGTACACAGCTCATGACCCTAAAACTGGTGACCATAAATTCTCACTTTTGACCATTTTTAATATGAATGCATGTTGTATTTTCTGTAAGTATTTTTCTACATTTCTTTTTCAATAACATTTTTTTGCTTAGCAATCAGGGTTTTTGATTTTTTTTCTTTTTTTCTTACTGTCCTAGTCCTTCTTTTTTCATGATGACCTCTCTGATCTGCATGATCTCGAGCTCAGGGCTCAGCCTTCTTCCACCTTCCCTATGTCCATAACTTCTTCTGTGGCCTGTCCAGTCCCTAAGTGCTCAGAGCATTGACACACTGATCACTGCCAAAATTACCTATGTAGCTCAGACTTCTCAGAACGTGAGATGAATATATTCACTTCTTTATATACCTTTTTCTTTTGGGTATCTATAATTATCTTAAGCTTGACTGAATTCTTGTCTTGTTAGATGTGTCTAACACCTGGTAAGCACATATATATTTTTACAACAATAGTTGAGAGAACATATTATCTTCCAGACACTATTCTGACTGTCTTATATATATTTTGAAGTGCTAAAGTATTTTATAACACTACAAACATAATACTACTAATAAATGACATTATTTATATTTCTAACACTGTATTATGAATACTGACTTATTTCACAGTTGTAATAGCTATGTATGTACTATTTTAGTGCTCATTCTTTCAATGGGAGTTGAAGCTACAGGGAACCTCAGTGGCTTGTCCAGTACTCCACAGTTCTTAAATGGAAGCTCTTAGGATAATCTGGAATATTTTCTCTTGTCTTTATTCAAACTCAGTTAGACCCTGTGTTGTTCATAATACTTGCTCCTCAAATAAATATTTACCACCTATGTCTTTTCATCTCATCTGTAATGTATTTGCCAGAGTCAGCTAACAGATTTATATTTATAAGCCAATTTATGGATTCATTTGAACCCAAGAAGAATTAATGAGTTTGGATTGTTTTGGTGGCTTAGTTAGGACTCAGGTGGGAAGAGTGTCTTTGATAAGTAGTAATTGCCAAGGGACAAAAAAGTGAGTAAAAGCATGTTTTTCATCTTTGATTTAGAAAGTTAGTTATCTGAGAGAAAATATTTTATTCCTTAATAAAATATCTACTTTCTCTAACATAGAATATTATTATACATATTTGTAGATAATAGGCACCCATACACATTTGTTCTTTGCATAATTCTTCTGTGAATACTAAAGAAACACTTACTGGTACCTTGTGCATGAAATTCATGTCTCTGTTTCCTAGGTAACTTTTTCCTTTATAAAAGTAAAAGACTATTAATCTCTAATATATTGCTAGGTGAATCTTCCTGTGGCACCCAGATGTCATCTCTTTATACATCATAAAACAGAGTTCTCCACATTATCTTAAAAGAAAAGCACTTCTTTTACCTGTACAACTTTCTTGTGCAAAATAAAAGTAATTTGCATTCTTCTGAGGGTTAAGAGTATTATAAGACTCCCAAAATAATTTATAAGACACAGATAAAATCCAGTAGTTCAGTGCGAATTCTTGAACTCAATATAAGTCTATTTATCATTTTCTTAACTGACAAAAATCGTACTGCAAATAGAAGTGAGAAGAAATATAGTTGAAGAGTTCATAGTGTCTACTTTTAAAAGAAAGTTTCCAAAACATTGCCTCATTTTCAAAACAAAAACATAATATGCCAAAGAACGAGGTACATGTCATTTTATCATATTTCCAATATTCAATTTTTGGTCTCTAGGGCAGTGATATGAAAATGAAAAGCATTCAATTTGAAAGCATTTACTAGACTTCAATATGAAATCAGACATGGATAAATGCATGGGTGTGAGTGTTTCTTCTCAGTTTTCAATTTAGTTTTTGTTTTGGTGGTGTTTTATCAAATTCCTTATAACCCAGTATAGCTGTGATCAAAAACCTTGTTTCTATAATGTCTGTGGGGTTCATTATCCTTACCTCAAAATTAAAATTAAATACAAAGTAGCCAATTATTGCCTGAACAATCAGTATAAAACTGTATGTTTATATTTTCTTCCATTTTGTTAAAGAACATCATTGCGATTCATGAAATCCAAAAGCTAAGCCAATAGAATCCATTCGAAAAGCTGTCTTGTGTCTTAAAAAAGACACTTGGTTTGTAAGGTAGTGTTTAATCAGCAGCAGGTTGACTGCAGGCCTGATAGAGTGGAGTGTAGGAATCAGAAGAAATTTGATGTCAGCTGTATTTGATAGGCTAGAGTTGAAATCTCAGCTTTGTTATTTATTACTGGCCATTTTTCCAAGTCTCAGTTTCTTCTATTAAATGGAAAGAAAGGTAGATAGCTTATAGAATAGTTATTTCCTAAAAAGCAGTTGGTATATAAGAAGGAAATTTATCAGCATGAATAACTCAATTGCATCTAAATTTGAATAATTGGTTTTGTTTTAATTTAATGTTACCATTTTTCATTTCAAGTAATCAGTGCAACCACTGTTTTCTCCTAGTGCTATGATATATAGAACTGAACACAGAGAATACGTTACATAAAGCATGTCAGGAATGCTTAGCAGGACAATCACAATATCCTTATTATTTTCAAATTAATTTTCCACATATGCCACCAAAATAGTCTCTTGCATATGAAAATGAGACTATGTTACACATTTATTTAAAATTGTTCGTTGGTTCTCATCCATTTACCCTAAAGACTAAAGTATGTATTCACTGACAGTCTAAGCACAGTCGTCAAATTTCTATTTCTTCCTCATTTCAACATAGCGTTCCAGCAGCACTTAAAAATTGTGGATCCCTAACAAGACAATGTTGCCTTCGCTCTTGCTTTGATGACTCTGCTTCCCACTATTCAAGATGTTTCACTCTGATTTGTCCCTGATACACTCATCCTTCCTTAAATGCAACTCTCTGTGAAGTTTCTCTGACATAGAGGTAAACTTAAACTCTGCTCTGATACCCCCATTCCATCAAACCGATCAGTAACTTGAATGGAAACACATATAGGAGTGCATGAATTTTGACTCTAAGACCCAATGATGTGATGACCACAGATGTCACTTATTAAATTTGCCTAATTTGCATCTCTGGCAAGCCAAGGCCAGCTGGGTGGAATCAGAAGAACTGAATTTGTTGCACCACTAATATTTTGAAGAAAAGTAGCATCATAGATATAGCTAGTATACATCTGGCAAGACAAGGTTTTTCCTGTGGTACTAGAAGTTGAATTTAGGGCCTATACACTGAGTTATGTATTCAGCCTCTTTTTTTTTTTTTTTTGAGACTGTCTCACTACTTTGCTTAGTTGTCCATGCTGAACTTTAAATTAATATCTTCCTCCTATCTCGGTCTCCTCAGGAACAGACTTTCTTCTTAATGATTACATACTTCACATAATTCTTAGCAAATGTGGAGAGTTGATAAATATATATTAGAAAATAAATATACATTTTATCTTATTTGTAACATGAACTGTATCCTAAGCAAGAAAGCTTTTTTAAACATATTTATTTGAAAAAACTATTTTATTTATTAGGAAAAAATCTGGAGTTTAAGCAGGCTCACAAAACATTTATTTGATATATTTTAAGTATAAAAACAGCTTAATCTTTAAAATAAGACCTATTTAGTGGAAGAAAATGATAAAAGAAACTCACATGCACACTCTTACAAGTCAAAGAATTTCATATGTGAATAAGTGGTTTATTGTAATAGAGAGAAAACACAGCCTTTCTGGACTCAACCATACTTCGCTAACCACAAGGCTCATTATATCTAACACCGCCTTCAGCGTGTATGTAAAATAAGCCCCATCATAACATGAAGTTGAGCCTCCATGACCTAGAAAAGTAATTTTGAAGTAGGTAATTTTCTTTTGTAGTAAGCTTTGGCTTCCCAGATGAGTTAAATAGTAGCCCTATTTCACTTTCTGTCTCCTCTACTGGTGTCAAAGTGTGTTCAGGTATGGTTACTGGATGTACTTCAGATCTTCTCTATCTTGCTCATATTCATAAGATTTTTTTTCCTGCGGTGTAGCAAATAAATATTATTTGAGTTAGGAGCCAACCCTATAAGGATCATTGCTTTCTGGGGATGTATGGAGTGTAAGTAGGATTAGAATTAACCCCTTGCATGATGGTTAGCCAGAACCCTCCGTGGGAACCCATAATCTTTGTTGGTTTTAGTTACCCACTAGGGTTAGCTCATATTTTGTTCAAAGCATTAGCCTATCTTAGAAGGATGGGAATCAATGAGTGATTGAAACAACCAATGGTCATACCATGAGGGCTATGCTCCTGATCAGAATATTTGTCATAGTGTACAGTAGAATCAAAATACAGTGGTATCTTGGTTTGTGAACTTAATTTGTTTTACAATTTTGGGGATGATAGCTGTGTTTGTGTTTGTGTGGATAAGATGGCAATGGTCATGTTTGTCAACAGATGTGGAATTTGTGAACTGAAGCAAAGTTTTGCTGAACACTTGTCTTATGGTTAATACATTATGTCAACTTGAGCAGTTTAGAAGTTTAACTGAGACTCAGCTGGGAGCCAGGATTCTTACTTTGTAAATATCCTCATCCTGTGCCAAGGAGAGCAAGTACATTTTCTGGGTGCTGCACCCACCCTGGGGGTGAGGTGGGGGCAGCCTGTGTACAATTTAAGGGTAGAGAAGAGGCTTGCCTTTTCTCTTTTGCTCTGGCTGCTGCCTTGAAGTGTTGCCCCAGTGCCATGCCACTCTGCTTTGGAGCCAGCTGATTATGACTGAAATCTCCAGAACTGTAAGCTAAATAGACCTTTTCTTTCCTAATTTTGGGTGTCAGGTGTTTGTCTCAGCAATGAAGAAAAGTAACCAAGACAGAATTTGGTACCGGGAGTGGGGCCGTTGCTGTGACTGTACCTGAGCCTTTGGAAATGGTTTGTGGGAAGAGTTCGGAAAGGTTCAGATCTGTTGCCTGAATGCATAAAGCTGGAACAGCTTAGGCTGTTCTGTAGAGGAGATTCTGATCAGAGATCGAGAGACCAGAAGGCTGATGGAAAGCCTGCTGGTAATGACCAGGCTTGGGAGGTTTCTGATGGGAAGAAGAACTGCATTGGTTGTTGGACTCCAGTGGATGTATGTTACGGCTTGACAGAAAGTCTGTCTGCATTTTTCTCATGTCCAGAGACTTTGCCTGAGACTGAGATTAAGGATGGTGGACTGATTAATCTGGCAAAAGAAATATCAAGGCAGTCGAATGTTGAGGCCGTGGCATGGCTATTGTTGGGGGCTTTTAGCCAGATTTATATCGTAAATCAAGAGCACAGAGCCCAGCAGTGTGATTTGAAACGTGAATTTGGCCAGAAAGGATGCTCCAATAAAGCTATGGAGTGTAAAGATAAAGTTGAGAGCTCAATTGCTGAGGAACAGAGAAATGGAATAGATGGCCTGAAGGCAGTGCAAAAGGCAGCAAGTCTCGAACCTTTGCAGCTTCCAAACTGCAAAGGTGAAAGACTGCTTTGAAGAGAAAGCCTCAGAGCACCACATTCTAGAATGGCGGCAGAGGCCCCAAGAGGTTCCAGAATGGCAGCGACATAGAAAATCTGTTCCTCACAATCAGGTTCAGAGTGCCCAGCGATCCAGGCACTCGACCTCTATGGCCAAGAGAAAGGAAAGTCTGGCTACTGCTCCACCTAGCAGCAGACCTCGGCATCATCCACGTGGTACTGGTTTTAGGTGCACACGGAATGCACAAGTTCTGAGGTTGAAAAAGTTTCCAGCCTGATTTCAGAAGGCCTGGGAGGCCAGGCAGTGTGCCCCTGAGAGGGCGGTGTGTGAAACTGTGAGGGTAAAGCCAAAGGCGCACCGGAGACCCCAAAAGTTTGGAAAAGCCAGGAACATGGGTCATCTAAGGAAACCTGCAATGGGGGAGCACAGCCAGCACAAGGGAGATGCCATGGGATCGGTGACCACTAGAATTGCCATAGGGGTGGAACCACACAAGACCTTTGGAGCTCACAATTTGCCACAGATCACTTCAGATGCTGGACAAGCAACTATAGGAGTTAACATTTACCCTACTGGATATTGGACTTGTTTTGCTCCCAATGCTTTGTACCCTTCTGTTTGCAACTTTTGGAATGAAAATGTTTGTTTCCTGCCCTTGCCTGTTGGAAGTGTTTAACTTTGTTTTCATTTGTACAGAGACTTGCAGCTAAGAGTTTGCCTTACATTTCAGAGACTTGGGACTTGGACTTTTCTGCAAGGCTGAAACTGCTAGGACTTTGGAGATTCTTGCAGAAGTACTAAATGCCTTTTGCTGGTCCTGTCCTGTGGGAGCTTAGACTTAATGCTGGTTCTTAAGGATTGTTAAAGTTGTGTTATAATGTTCAAGTTGCAAAATGGTAAGAATTAGCATGTCTTGGTATCTGGAGGCTGATTTAAAGAAATATGTCTGGTTGCTAAGTTGACACGGGGTGGATTCTTATGGTTAATACATTGTGTCAACTTGAGCAGTTTAGAAGTTTAACTAAGAGACTCAGCTGGGAGCCAGGATTCTTACTTTGTAAATATCCTCATCCTGTGCCAAGGAGAGCAAGCACATTTTGTGAGTGCTACACCCACCCTGGGGGTGAGGTGGGGGCAGCCTGTGTACAATTTAAGGGTAGAGAAGAGGCTTGCCTTTTCTCTTTTGCTCTGGCTGTTGCCTTGAAGTGTTGCCCCAGTGCCATGCCACCCTGCCTTGGAGCCAGCTGATTATGACTGAAATCTCCAGAACTGTAAGCTAAATAAACCTTTTCTTCCCTAATTTTGGGTGTCAGGTGTTTTTCTCAGCAATGAAGAAAAGTAACCAAGAGAACTTGTTTGCCAACTGAATTGTTTGCGAACAGAAGCGTTTGTGAACCGAGTTATACCATACATAATTCTGTTATTTTGAAATATATGGTGAATCATTGTTACTACTGACTATCGAAGTACAGGCACAGTTGTAGGTTAAGATCTATGACATAGCTCTACCATAAATAGAACATCAAATTTCTGAAACTTGCAACTTAGACCAGAACAGAGCCTTCTGGGCCTTCATGAAAGCATCATGGCAGAGCATGGCTCAAAATGCATGGTTTCCAACAAGAAGTAACTACAAGGACATGCTTATCACTGAAGCCAGTCATCAAATCTAAAGAAAAAGGAGAAAGACTTAGTTTTTCCCTGCATTTTTTCCCTTTCCTTTCTTCTCCAAACTCAAGTGACATTGATAGAAAATGTTGATGTAGTTCTCTCTCAGTTTCTCCTACTACATATAAGGCTTAATCTCCTGACTTCTACTTACAAGCTCTCTTCAGTATTTTTCTTCAATTTTTCCCTTATAAGTTCCCACAGGACAGGACCAGCATTGTTTTATTAACTACTGGCGTATGGCAGGCATCTAAAAAATCTGTTAAATGAATTATAGATATAGCACCTTTTCATTACCAGTTGCATGGAAAAATTGCTAAATAAGTCTGGCACTCAGAGAGAAGACTGCTATCTTAAAAATTAATAAAGAAGAGCCCAAAAAGCTACAAACCCCCTCAGCTTTGTCCTTTACATTCTGTTTTGTTTTTTGACAAAGCTGAACACATTTGAACTTCATATTCCTAATCTGGGAGGTAGGAAAAATAGGAAAGTCTCTTTCTTGTAAACATGCAATTTTCTCTCCAAAGATGTGTACCTGGAGAAAATCTAATTTTTCAATTCCTGCTCAAATATTATAAAATTTTACCATTTCTTCATCCCTCTAAGTCACTATCTACTGAGAAAAATTGATACCCATCTGAAAGCATTTAGCTCAGGTGTTGGGTATATAATATGCTTCGGGAGAGAAATAGAATCATTCTTCCCAATGCTGAACTTTGTCCACCTAAATTAGAGGTCTTCTATGCCTTCTTAAATGGGACTTCAGAATCATTGCTTATGCACTTGAACAAGTATCACAGAACAATTATGGAGAGTGGAAATCATTATAATGTCAGCCCTTCCCATTATTGAATTGTAACCACTCAATATGGAACTGCCTAAAGCAATTGCGGCATGCAATACATTCAACCATATCTCCTTTGGCGCCTTCAGAAGCATCCTGCTACAGCCTGCAGGCTCCACACAAGGCCCTTCCCTCAATTAGGATTTAATCACCTTGGAGAGCAGCTGAGAATTTCCATCATTATTTTTTTCCAAAGTCCCATCAATCTTGTCTATTGAAGTAATTTGATTTTTTTTTTCTTCTAAAAGAATACTAAATCTTCTTAGTGAAGAAAAATGATGAGGGGAAATAAAGGGGAAGAAACTAATTTTTGCAGGATATTTAAATGGAACTCCTGAAGAATTGTTTTAAACCATTCCATTATATCTGTACCTTAATATCTTGGGGACAGGAAGGTGTCCTTTTGAAAGTTTCCTTTCTTATTGTTTGTTGAAGCAATTTGAACCAAATTTACTGAACAGGTCCTGAAGCCAGCATGTACTGTAGCTAAAAGCTTGAGATTTGGAGATGTCTCTGGTCTCAAATCCCTGCTAAACTGTTTATAAATCACTTGACATTTATCCATTACCATCTTTGAGACCTGGTTTTCATATATACACACAGGTAAAATAATAATATTTGATTCAGACAAAGATTGTGAAAATTAAATTCAGTAAATGATCCGAGGTGGAACAGCTCCTGGTACTTCACATTATTTTGAATAGTAGCCACATTCATTTTTATCTCTAATTCTCCATTGTCTTGGCACACTTATCTCAGTTTTTTATGGTACAAGTTAGGTTAACAAATGAAATAAGATAGATTTTTGTAGAAAAAAATTATTATGAGTCTAGAATTAGTCACTATTCTCATCTTTTTGAAAGCAGAGTTTAGCTATATCTACTCCTCCAAAGAGGAGAGAAACCTTGTTTGACTCGGCTTTTATTTTATCTTGGCTTACATTTTATCTTTCAATGTTTAGAAATTAAATTATTAAATACACTTATTGGCACATCATGGTTATTCATTACCTCAGTGAAAAAATCCTTTCCACCTATTGTACTTTTATTCTTTGAGAGTGCGGTGGGAAAATACTGTCGAGTGAAGTTATTATAATAAATCATCATCATTGTATATTTTAACTTTAAATTAAGGCTGTAGGTATCCTTGAACAATTTTTCTTTATTCTTTCATGACATTTTGTTCCCACTTTGACTAGAAGTCTAATTATATTGCTTTAAAATTGTAATTCTATTTCTTTCTTTGGCTCTGTATTGTAATCCTTAAGGGTGAGAACTACATGACTCATCATCGGATCCAACAAGACCTCAAACAAAACCCCTCACAGTTGCTTAATTGCCATTTATTGAGAGAAGGGAGAAACACATGGGTTAACAGGCAGTACTCTGCTGTCTGGTCCAATTGCAGCTTTATTCTCGTGCTCAGAGGCTCCGGGATCACTGTTAGTTTCAAGGCATCAGAGAAGAGTATTTAAACAACAACTTCCTGGGTATGTATTCGGTCATCATTTTTGTCCAGAAATATTTTCCTGTCTGCACATACTACATTTTTAGCATATTTACTTTAAATTTAGTCCTACTGTAGCACCAAAGAGCCCATCTTGGTAATAAAATAATTCACATGCTTTAAGAGTGTGTATTGTCTTTATTCCTTTGATTCTCTAAACAAATAAATGTAGTCAATAAATATTGTGAATTGACTATATTCATTGCCAAATAAATACTGTTTTTCTAAGAATTATGTTTCTTAACTATTCAAATTAATAATAATAGTATTTACAATTTTTATTATGGAGACATACTAATTAACATATGCTTGACACTTGTAAAGCACTGAACATATGTCAAATTATGGAATGCTAATGATGCTCCTATGAGAGATAATAATGTAATCTATATTTTACATGTGGAAAACTGAGGCATCAGAATCTTAAACTGTGCTCTGTATTTGCTGCATTCCTAGGGACTCATCACTTGCCATGGGTTTGATAAATGCAGTTTGACGGACCACATTGACAAAAATACATCAGTAAATAGATTATAGAAAACCGATTCTTAACTGTTATAAACATGAAATTCAGGTATAAATATCATTTAATTTTATTTTCATAATAACTTACTATTTTTATAAACATTTGGAATTTTTTTTTATTTTAATAGTCAAAGGGGGAGCTAGTCCCTATAGGTTTTCATGACTAATTCTGTTTTTAGTGTGTCCTCCAAAATTCTTGTGTTGGAAAATTAATCCCCAAAGCATTAGTGTTAGGAGGTGGGACTCAACCAGTGGTGTTTAGGTCCGAGGATGACATCGATTAGTAACACTTTTAAACAGCTTATAGGAGTTTTTCACTTTCTGGTATTCTTGTGCCTGTGCTCTTCTGTCATGAGAAGGGCCTTGCCAGATTCTGGCATCTCAATGTTGAGTTTTCTAGCTTCTTGGCTTTGAGAAAGTAAATTTCTATGCATTATAAAGTTCACAGTGTTTGCTCTTCTGTTATAGCAGCACAAAACAGACTTAGACAATTGGAAATATTTAACACTAGAGTTAAAAATTTAATCTCATAGGATCCTTGAATCTTCGAGAAAGGGGAGAATTAATGGATTTATTTTTACTTCTTTAGAGCCTACTTGGAAGGGAGAGTAAACATTTGAGTTTGATAATTCTTTCATTTTTGCACGTTGTGCTTTGGAATGTTTAAATCAGAATTTAAGAATAAAGAAACTCTAAAAATGAGTGAGAGGGTAGAAGAGAATTGATAGGTGGAAATACAATGCTTTTATATTTTACTCTTAGAAAATAGGAATATTGAGTGATATTTGATAAATATATGCTGTCCTTCCATCATGTGTGCACAAATATCTAAAATTGAAGCAGATCAACAACAGTAAGGAGAGAATCAGAGATAATTTTCAGTTACTTTCTTACTCAATTATATTGCTTTTCCCAGTATTGTTTCATACCTCTTAGATTTAGAGTAAGAAGCAAATGCAAATATCAACTGAAGGGACGTATTTTTTAAAAAATTTAGATACCCAAATTTTAGCGTATAGCCAATTTATTCAGTGCAAGTTTTGAAAGTATTCAATTTATGATCACATGTTGGAAAGAGTAATGGTCAAAACCAGAGCTGTGACTTAGGAGAAGACTGCTTTGGTATGTATCACCACCAGTCAGGTTAGGTTAATAACTATTTCTCTTTCCTACTGTATTAGTTGTTTATTAGTTTGTAGCAAAGTTATGACAGACTACACAGCTTCAAATAGCACAAATTTATTATTTCTCAGATTGTGAGGGTCGAGAGTCTAGTACAGTGACACAGAGAACTCTCTGTACTCAGTTCTTAAAAAGCTGTGATCAGGTTTGCTCATGCTGTTTTCCTAGCTAGAGATGAGGAATAATTTACTTCCAAGTTCATTAAGGCTTTTTGCAGAACTCAACTTCACATGGCTACACACTAACAATTTTGGTTTCTGCTTCACCATGTGTCAGCTCCTGTGCTCAGCTCTGTGTGTTGCTCACAATTCACAAAGGGTGTCTCTGGATCATGGTCTTGGCCTCTCCAATGTAGCCCCTTACTTCATCAAGCCCACAAAGAAAGATTTTTGAGAGAGTCCTAGCAAGACAGAACCTGATAATAGCAACACAATTACAGAAGTAAAATCTCATCAGCTTTACCGTATTCAGTTTCCTAGTCATGAGCGACATGGCCCACCCCCATCCAAGGCTAGGAGCTTAAACAAGTGTATGCACACCGGGGGGGAGGGATTGCAGCCTGCCACCCTAGTGTCTGTGATGGCGGCTGGTAACAAATTGCTGTCATAGCAGACGTGAGCCATGTGGCATGGATGCATCTCCTTTATAGATCTCCTTTTCGTTTTGTTCAGTTTTATTAAAAATGTAACAGGTGAAAGTTTCCTGATGAATACCATCAGAGTTGGAAAATTGAAGTAGACTAAAATGAACTCTCTAGCTTTACAGTTAAGATGACTTGTATTTGGGGTTCACTTCTTAGATTTTAAAACCTTTATCGATTCCCTTTAAAGGTTCCTGAGAGATATCCAGGACAAGAGGTATCCCACATCTATCATAGTAGAGGAAAACAAATGGCATCACAACATATGTGGAGATACAATAGAGTCTCACATATCCTTGATAGAAGGTTCTTTCCAGTGAAATGACTTTGAAAATATGAGTGAGATCACTTTGCTTTGGTTTGTTACCAGCAATTACTGAAACTGGGTATTTGTTTACAAATAACTAAAAAATTGACAATTCCACATGGATACA
Organism: Cuniculus paca; assembly: GCA_004365215.1. NCBI lineage: Eukaryota > Metazoa > Chordata > Mammalia > Rodentia > Cuniculidae > Cuniculus > Cuniculus paca. The sequence goes on from RJWT010011704.1 coordinate 12,608, forward strand.
AAATTGGTGACAGTTTACTCCATCAAATATTTAAAAATGAAATTTTGAAAATAATAAATAAAACCTTTAATTTCTCTAAATGAGTCTTATTTTGCCTTTCTGAACAAGGCTATGGTATTTAGATCATTAAACCACTCCTCTGTGATTTTGAGAACATACACTACATTCTAATTTACAGTTCCTTTACACTGTATTCCTGTTATAAAAATAAAACTGTCAATACTGATAAATACATTTCTGTCAAAAATCTATTCTTTCTTTTTACACAGATTCCACTTTTAAGGATCTTTTGATATAATTATCTTTTTTCCCCTTATGATTTTCTCCAGGAACTGAAGACAGATCACAATTTACATTCCATTCCTCTTCACTGAATGAATACAATGTGCACACTGTCCAATTTAAGAATATTTAAAAATATAGTATGTATCCAGAGAGCATAACTGAGAAACACTGTTTTCCTCATCATCGTTTCCATTATCCTCATTACTTCCAATGTTCTATAAATCTATTTTTCAGTCATTTTTGGAGCTTCTATGTATTTGTGGTATTAATTTTCAGATACAAAATTTCAATAATAAAAATTTTAAATATGCTTTTAAAATATGCTTATATTTTGCAAAAGATAGACTATAAAAATCATCGAAGGTATAACAATTCTTATTGATTCTATGACTCTTGAACCTTTCATTGCAGGTCAGGCTTTATCCACACCATTATAGATTGAAGTTCTTCCAGGAGCATATTTTGATCAATGGTCCACTTATTGGCTTGCTCATTAATAGGGCAAATATTAGCAGGTAGAACACCAAAGAATTTTATTGCCTTAACAGAAATTGGTATCACTTTAAGAAAATGTTATAAGGCAGTGTATACTAAGTGCACAACATATTTTTATTTTATTTTATTTTATTTTATTTTATTTTATTTGCATGACATGTTTTTAAAGCATTAAAATGAGACACAAAATATCAGTTGATGTGAAAGGCATTTGCTTGTGGAGTACAATCTTTCCTCCACTTCAATTTTACTTAGTTGCTGTGTATTAGGAATCCCTGGAGGAATCTAGTAGTATGATAAAGAAGATTGCCAGAAGGAATATCTTTAGAGGAAGTCTAAACATTTATTTAGGTTAAAACAATGTTACTAAAATGACAGATACTAGGGACAAAGCAAAGAGAGAACTCTGAAAGGTACCTATCTCTATGAAGCATATGGACAGCACAATGCTTTCCTGCCTACTTATATCTAAGTTCTAAGACTGTATAATTGATATATATTTGGAAGAATGTTGATGAGATATTTTCAAATAGTGACATCATTGCAATCCCAAGTTGTTGGTTACCCATCAAAGTTTTGTCTGAAATATTTTAGTTGATAGAATGAGAATAAAGAAATCATTCTCTGTTTTCACTGGAAAACAAAGAGACAGATTCATTTTAAAAATCAGACTCTGCTTTAATGAAAATATACAGTAAATATGTCTTAATTAAATGGATATTATCAAATAAATGGTTATCGTGTAACAAATCCTTAGGCCTTGCAATAATAATTAGTACTGCCTTGAAAACAGGCACAAATAAGTACTAGTATTAGAATACATCTGTGAATTTCCTGTCAAATCCCTCTGCACTGATGAACCCAAGGTACTGATGCCCACATCAGAGGTGCCTCAGGAGTACAGGACTGGGGGTCACTGGAAGACAAGTAACATACCTAGAGCCATGGGTACTGAAAGAACACTTGAAAGGCTTCAAATGAAATTAGTACCATGAGCAAAGATGGCGTAAATTGAGATAAATACGCTTAAAAAGGTAAGCAAGTAAAAGGGTAGGTTGTTCAGGTTCATTCTTATGACAAGAGAGTGCAGAGTTGGAGAATGTCTAAGTGCAGGACAGTGTCATTCACAATGAGAAGGACTAAAGGGGTCATGTAGGGATGTTGGTTGACTCAGTGTTTTTTCTTGGAGAAGAACAACATATTCCAGAGAAAACCTCAATCTCTCAGACAAATATATCCACTAAAACAGAAGAATGAGCAATTTCTTTTGATGCATAATTATTTTTCAGTAATTTTAGAGTAAATGAACACTGTACCCAAAATTTAGATATCAACACTGTGATTCACAGAATTATATAGGCATGTTTTTTGTATTAGTCAGCTTTGTCATCAGTTACACCCACATTTAAAGGAAAAGGGTTTAATTTGGGTCACAGATTTATGGAATTTCATAGTCAACTGGTTTCAAGTTAAGAACATAGTGGTGGAAAGGCATGGATGAACAAACATACTCTGTTCATGCTGGTGGGTAAACAAAAGAGAGGAAGGAGCTATAAATTCAAAGGCTACACCTCTAAGATACGCCCACTCATATCCACTAGTGTGCTCCACCAATTCTTGTGGTGGATCTCAAAGCCAATTAAATGCACACACCATCCTAACTAACACACTTGACCCTTTGTCAACATCATACAAAAAGACAACTCTTTAAATCATGCCTAATCTCCAAATAAAGGTAATAAATAGCTCATAATTCCATCTATCATTATATAACTATTAATCATAGACCTGGAAATGCAACAATTCCCTTCCAAAAGTCTCAACAATTTCAACATTTTAAAAAAATCTAAGCCAAAGTGTATTCTGAAACTCAAAGTAAAGCCTAGTTGAGAACCTCTGTAAAAATAAAACATAATCTTCATAATCCCAACATATGGTGTCATGAGGTAGACACCCCCATTACAAAAGAGGAATAGAGAGGTAGGAAAAAATCAAACCAGGGCAACACCAAAACCCAGTTGGGAAAACATTCATCCCTGTAGCTAAATATCCAGATCCTTGGGACATAGGGTGGTAAAATGTGAGTTTCAAGAAGCATAGGTGGCCCCACCTTTATGGTCTTGCCTGTTGCAGCCCACAAGACCTTTCTCTGTCTTGGGCTGGCTGAAATCACAGCACACAGCTCCACTAGGCAGATGTTCAATATTCCTGCCATTTTTGACATCACTGACTTTGTGAATTCTCCTTTGATTTCATTGCCACAGCTTCTCATATTTTCTTCTCCAGTGCTCCTTACTTGTTGTCACAGGCCTTCTTTTGAAACCTGGGTGGAAGCCTCCATGACTGAACAACTCTTTCATCATGTGAACAGTTTCAAGATCTCTTATCAGATGAAGCAATAGCTGAGCCCCTTTGGACCATGGCTGCAGCAGTCTGAGTGCCTAGATAGCTGAGTACAGTGAAAAGAATCCTAGGGAGCCAAGTCTATAAGAAGTCCATCTTGAGAAGGGGCTGCAAAGACTCTCTTCTCAAATGAAAAGTTTACACTTTTTAGACTGTGGTCAGTGGGGTTTTGTTGGCTTCCAAAATGTCTTATGGCATCGTTCTTATTTCTTATGAAGTATTTGACTTTTTTTCTTTTTTGTTTTTTTGAGACAAGGTCTCACTATGCAGTTCAGGCTGGTCTTGAGCTCACATTGCAGCCCAGGCTGGTCTCGGACTTGCAACGATTCTCCTGCCTCAGCCTCCCGAGTGCTAGGAGAACAGGCGTGTGCCACCACAACCAGCTTTGATTTCTTTTTAATGGCACTAAAATCTTTAGGAGGCAACCATCTTTGGGTCCAACTTCAGATGTTGTTCCTTCTGAGCCAAAATTTAAGTTTTTCAAACTTTTATGCTCTGATATTTGACCTGCATTCCCTGGCTAAAAGCATACCACAGCCTGAATGTTGGGCTGCTTTTAAATTTCTTCTACCAGATCAGTTAGTCCACTCTCTTGAATTTCAGTCTCCCATCAAGTCTCAGGACATGGACAAAAGGTAAACAAAGTTTCTGCCTAGGTATAACACAAATGGCTTGTAGTTCAACTGGCAATAGTTTCCATGTGAAACTTGTGGACTTTACCTTTACTGTTTGTATTCTTATAAGCATTCTGACCTTATGAGCTCTCCAGAATCATCCATGAGGCTCTGTTTACTTCATCCAAGGTTTCTTTAGCCTTATTTTCAAATGTTTCCAAACTCCTCCTACAAACCAGTTCTAAAAACTTCTAAACAACATGATCATATACAGTTACAACAAAGATCCCACTTCTTTAGTACCAAATTTCTCTATCAGTTGGCTTTCTCATCACTAAGACACAATACATGATACAGTGTAAAGGAAGATAATTAATTTGGCTCATGCTTTGGGGGATTCAGTCCACAATTGGCTAGCTTGAGGCAGGAACAGTGTGGCAGAGCAAAGATGCTTGATTCATGGTGGTCAGGAAACAGAGCAGGACAACAGTGCCAGAGAAGAAGAGGTGAGGAACCAGCTATGGACATGAACACCATGACTCAAAGATCCACCCAGATACACCTCTTGATGTACTCCATCAGTCCCTCGCACAGATTCTAATGCCAATAAATTGACACTTCACCCTATCCACCACATTTTCACTTTGTTTTATTTAGAAGCCAGTTACATCAGTAGTATCAAAATGGGAAGTACATTTTAAAATAACATTATTTAGAATATTGTTAACTTAGAATATTAGACTGACTCACCAAAATCAATTAAGTCTGATATTTCAAAATGAAAATCCAGAATAAAATGGAAGGCAATATTTGAAATTAAATTATGTGACATGTTGCCAAAATAGAGACTAAAAAAGTCATTTTATTGGATATTGAGAAAGAATGTTCTTAGGATATACTAAAGGTCCTGCCTTCTAATTCAAATACAGCTTGAGAATTTTCCATGTGTTTCCCTCATTAGAGTGGGTTTAGAGGACAATACTGATTGCTCTTTGCCTCTATCAGTTTCCTGAAAGTTCAGCAGTGAAGTGGCTCTGTGGGACATTGAGCATATGAGGACCCAGAATGCGTGAGTTTGTCATTTGAGCCCAGCGTGGGCTGTGGTAAGAACAAACTTACCTCAATTATCTCAATTTCTGATGAAAACGGTTTTAGAGAGGGACAAAGAAGTCAGTATAGACATGCCAGGTGTGAATTTCCAGACTCTGATGGGCTAGGAAGAAACCCCTAGATAAATGTATGCCAAATCAAGAACATGGCAACTGAAAGGTCATTAGCTATTGAGATCAAAACCAACACATACACCTCTCAGGGAAATTTCAACTTCAGGTAGACACCAGTCACAGAACTAGCTATGACAGTAACAGTCAATTAAAATTGCACCCACTCTACCTAACTTTCTTGCTCCCTGTGCTTCAACTTTGAATGATTCACAAATTATGTCAGCAGCATAATAAAACAACAGAAGAAAACAAAAGCTTAAAATTGTCTTCCCTTTTCATTTTTTCTTTCTGTAGCCCTACAGGAAGTAGAGTAACTGCTAGGTTTGAATGAAATTAAAGACTTAAATTATCATATTAGTTTGGACATTCTAAGGAAGAATAAAATTTATGCATTGTTGTTTTAAAGAAACTTTATATATGTTTTGAGCAGCAAGCAGTTTTACTCAGGGTAGGGAAAGCTAGTTTTTGTAAATAAAGGCAAAAACCAGGGAAGAAGAAAGTAAAGTTACTTTGGGGTTGGATTTTACCAGTCTTACTTTTTCAGTATGCTGGGTGAATTATACATTGGGTTTATCCAGGGCATTTTAATATTCCACACATGCATGCTGAATACTGTCAAAAATTTTTAGAGAGAAAGTCAGCATTCTAAGGAAATACAAATGAAAATCAGAATTTTTATTAATGGCCACACTGTGATAATTTACAGAACCCAGAGCTCTCATCTAAAAGCTACTGCCTAAGTCTTGAGAGTACCTGGGTTTATATCCTTGCCTTTGAGAAGAACTTACCCAAGTGAGCAAATTTTCAACAGGAAATGGGACATAAATGAAGTCTCCGTGGTTATACACCAGGTGATACAGTTGCAAAATTCATCAGGAACAGTAAGAAGAAAATAACAGCAACAAACAAAACCAACTTGCCTTCTCAGAGGCATAATTTATACTCACCATAGGTTTCTAGAAATTTTTGATCACTCTTTCTATGAAAACTTGAGTAAGTCTTTTGATATTAAATTATGATTATTTGCAAAAAGTATATTCATGTTGGTTAAAATCTCTACTGATACTGAAAACTATAGTATTTGATACTTATTCTTGGGGTTTTTCTTTCTCTGTATCTCCAAGTAACAAATCAATATTTAGGACAAGGCTACTTTAGCATTCCATGTGGTGTGGGGGGGATGCATCATGGAATTCCTTTGGAGTCTAAAGAAAGCTTTTGCTACTTGTTTCTCCTCGTCAAATTGCATACATGTGTACTCCAAGCCTATCACTTGCTTTTGGAAACCACTATTACTCCTTTTTTTAAAGGTAAATATATACTCTTTTCAGTGAAAGATTCTATTTATGACACATTTGGAGCTGTTTTACTCCTTACTGAAAAAGAAGTAGACATATTACTTGGGCCTCTGCCTTCAGCAGTACTACCTTCCTTACCTCAGGGATTCCTTTCACAATAGGCACAGGATCTGAGTTGAATTAGAGACAGTCCTTCATAGAAATTTTCTCTGAAGCTGTGATGAAGGTGTCCTCTTTTTGGGGGGTTCTCGGGGAGTCATATATGAGTGTTTTGGGGGGTAAGGAAGAGAGAGCCTCAAATATCCTTTAGTCATTCGAGTAGACATCTCTTGAAACTAACTGTCTCTTTTGACTATTTGATAACATATACTGAGAAATTCAGCTTGCTTTTATTGGTTTTCTCTTTTTCTCAGACAAATGCATTAAGTTGCTAATGTTTGCTTATAATTTCATACGTTCCTGAGTCCTAGAAATTCATTAACTTTCCAATCCAAGTTAAGAATGCCTGTTTTTGTTTTCTTTTTGAAAATGAGTTTTGAGAATTTATGAAGCAAAAATAAAATGCAACCAAAAGAGAGACAGGCATGAGTATCACCCAATTTTGTTTTCCATTTCCCTACTATTTCTTGTTTGCCTCCAATACTTCTGAGAAAGAAGACATCTCTTTTGAACGTTAAAAAAATTCATCAATATGTTAATGTTTTTCAAGAAGAATAAGTGAGTTAATATATAATCAATCACTGAATTTGTCTATAATTATAACCAATTGTTCATTAGAATGTCAGTTTCCCTATGTATCTCCAAAGGTGTTTAATACATAATAGGTGATCAAAAATAATTACCACGTGTGAATAAATTATTGGTAAAGGATGAATAAAGTTTGTGTGTAATTGTGCTCAGTGATGAATACCTTGTGCAGCTAATTTAGAACAGCTTGGTTGTTATTCTTAAATGCAATGACATGTTCATTCTTACCAGTACATGAAGTATTTTCCTATAAAATTGTTGGTTGAGTATTTTCCTATAAAAACTGTTGTGTTTCTGTTGTTGCTGTGGTGTGTGTAGTAAATGGTGTCTGTATGTTACTGTTTGTGTGTTTACTTTTGATGTAAAAGAAGAAAGATACAAAGAAGTGTTTTGTGAAGAAGAGATCTATACTAACAAATAGAAAAGGGAATACTGAAAATTCTTCCCTCATTGCAAAGAAATGCCACACATTAAAGATATCTACTGAACGATGACAAAATAACAGTAATTCGTACATTCCTACTATGATAACTGTGTCTTGTGAAGACTTAAATCATCTCTCTGTGATTTAGTAGTGACTTTTGTTTTCCACTTTCAACTTGTTATGTAAGTTGTCCATTGAATCCTTTCTCTTATACAATATGACACTCCACCATCTGTTAAGTCAAAGCTCAAAGCAGCATTGTCTCTTTGCAGTGCATTGCATTAGCTTCTAACTTAGTCTTCCTAACTCTACACTTGCTTCTAGTCTGTTCTCCACTGGCTGGTCAGAGTGGTACTGGAAATGTGTAAATGACTTTCTCATTCTTTTCTCATTCCCATTCTCATTTCTCATTCCTAGCTCTGACAACATCCAGGCTTATTCACGATTTGTGCTTTTTATTATTTACCCCCTTGTTAATAACCTGACTTTATCTTCTGAAATTCTCCCTTATGTTCTTGCTCTCCGCTGGACTAAGTGAACAGACCTGTTTTAACTGATGCTGTTCTTAGAACACTCTCCAGATACAAATATGATTAGGGTCTACTCCTTCAGGACCCATTAAAATGTCATTTTTCTGCAATTTTACACTGACCACTTTATATAAAACAGCACTTCACACCACTGGCAGTCTTTGTTTTCTTACTTTGCATTTGTTTTTTTTTTTTTTTTACTCAACTACTCAATGTATTATTTTTATTGCTTATCCACCCTTTCTGGAATACAGATTTCAGGAAAAGAGACTTCATTTTGTTCACAGCTGTATTCCCAATTCTTAGAAGAGCACAGAACAGCAATTAAAACTGTTGAAGTGATTAAGTTTTTCAGTGCAGAAGTCACATGAAGAGTTCATACCATCCATATCTAAACAATCGCAGAGAGTCAAATATGATATGCAACTTTTGGTATGGCACCTGAGACAGAGTTCAAGGAATTTCCAGGGAATTCAAATGATGGAACCAGGCCTAGAGCCTCTGTTTAGAAATTATTTATTTTTCTACTTTTCTTACTCTTGTAAGGGAGAGAGAGGTAGCGAGATACACTTATGAAACAAAAATCAGCAAAGCTCCAAATAACTGACAAGAGGGAAGAATGGCAAGCTGTCTTATTTATAAGAAATTATGCTCAGAGAATAAAAATCCAAGTAGTGAAGACTGTGAGAGTGATGTAAAAGAGTTTGCGGGAGCTGCCACAACAGAGTCGGGATCCAGCCTTCAAACCTCTTCCAGGATGTCATGACGAGTAATGCATTGTTAAAGAAATGCCAGCTCCTTCCCCAGGGGAGATGCCATCTCAGTGATGGCTGAAGTAATTTCTTCTGCTGAGTTGCAAAGGTTTTTCAGCTTTTCAGTTCCCTGGAAATATGAGTGTAAGGTATCATGAGTGTGAAATGTTAAAAACAATCTCGGTCAGTCATGTCATTCAAAAAGGTAACCTATTGGCAGGAAAGATTTGACTTCCTTTCTAGAGTGGTGTTTTAAGATTTCAAGAAATACGTTATTTTTCACGTGCAATTATAGATTACCTAACACCTATTTTAGTATTGTTCATGCCAGGTGCTCAATACAATCCTTTTAGCTTATACTTGAATGTAAAAAAGCTGTGTAAGTACATTTCTCATCAAAGTTCCCTCTGGCTATGTTGTCTGTTACTTGCCCATCCGTTGCATTTCTTCACAGTGTCAGTTTGTGGAAGTGTATGATAGAGCACAAAGGATCCAATTCTCTCCATCACCCATGCTCTGATCTGCATCATCATCTTTTATTTTTAAATCCAATGACCTATCTTTAAGGAAATTTCAATTAAAGAAGTTATTTCATTTAAAGAAAATTTAGCAAGATGGAGGAAAGCAAAATAGAGACAATGAAGAGTCTGAAGACTCAAGTGAAAATAGGGACAGTGAGAAGACACAATGAGACAAAGGGAAGAGAAATAGGAGAGAATAAAGCATGGAGGAGGCAAGAGCAGGTGAGGAAGAAATGAACTTTACAACTGATCTCCTGAGGAGCATTTGACTAAGAAGACTTTTTCCTCTGTAGGGTCGGTTTTTTTTTCCAAACACTCTGAGCTTCCTATGTCTCCGTGGGGCTCTCAGCACTCATGAAGTGTGTTAATAAAGTTTCTCATTTCCTTAAGAAATTGCAGCACCATGAGAAGGATAGAAAAGAGGAAGCCATAGCAGAATATTTCCTTGACATAGGAAGTTATGTCAAGTAGTGCTTAAAGCTGATTTTCATTTCAAGTGTATGAAATTATTATTTCCACGTCTGAATTATTTTTACCTCAACATTATTTTTTGCCTTCTTCTGTGTCTTACTAACTCAGGTTAATAAGGTTGCTGAAGCATAAGTCTCCAATGCCTTTCTGGTCATAGAAGGACTCTTATGCACGACTTGTTAACCTGCAGTTCTGGCCTCCATACTCATTCTTGACCTTAGACTTAGTTTTAGCACAATAATATTCCAAAATTAAAAATTCAGTGGAGCTGATAAGCTGATTTTTTGATGCATTCCTGCTTAGAGGTACCCAAAATGGCTACTCTATATTTTGCCTAATTATAACAAAGGAACATAATGTTGACCAGGCATCACAAACTTTCTCTGGTTATAGGAGTTTAAAATTTCATGTAATAAAGAAGTTGTTAAAGCAAGACATAAAAATTTGTTAAAGCAAGATTTATGTGAGTAAAGAGAAATGCAAAACATATGCATATAAAAGTCTACAGGTCTCTAAAAAAATGACATTTAAGGTTTGACTTAATTAGTAAGTCAAGAACAGAATAGGAGGAAAATTTCCAGATAAATGAAGGAAAAAATTTATGATAGGAAAGATCATAGCTTACTAACAAATGGAGGACATGTGACTGAAGACACATGTGAGAAGGAAAGCAGGTTCTAATTAAGATGT
>RJWT010011705.1:0-23053 GCA_004365215.1 Cuniculus paca
GGAATCTTGCTTTTAACCTGGGTGAATTCTGATTGCCTCCTATTAAAGAAGGTAGGGTTCTGCCTAATACCTTTCCCTAAATTCTTCCAAGGCCTTAAACCTCCCCTTTCCCTGGCTAGAAGAATACAGCTGTTCAGCAGCTGTTAACTTACTCAGTTCAGCAGATTAAGTTCATTGTAGAGTGATAGAATTTCTCCCCGTAAAGGACTTGGGATTTCTCACAATGAAAACTGTTACCAAAATGAATAGTGTTATTAATAGGACTTCCTGGAAAAGAGCCCACCTGGATAGAGAAAGCTACTTGTCACAAATACCAAATCACTCTTGTTCCATTTTATGCCCTCCCCTCTTTTCTTTGCCTTCCAACTTCGAAGGTACTTTTTGCGTTATGATTAGAACTGCGAAGGCCCCTCTGGGAAGGGAGCTGAGAAATGTTGGGGCCTGGTGTTGAGAAGTTCTAAATCACTCAGTCCTCTTGGGCCTTCCACTCCCTGAGGGGCTCTTGGGTTTCCAAGACAGCCAAACATCTGAGATGAAATAGATTGCTGTATTTGGATGAGAACAATTTAATGATCCGGAAAGTAGGGAACACGGACAGAGAAGAAACTAAACCAGCTAACACTGCCCTCAGACAGAAAGCAATTGATTGAAGGTGGGGGGAGGTGGCAGTCCCAGGCAAAACAAATCTGCTAACCCCTTAAGAACATAGGTTATCCAGCTCCCAGAAAATAAATTTGAAAGCAGTGAATCTGGCAGGCAGAGGCAACCCGGAGAAAGATTGTGCTCCTGGAAAATGCCTAGGGTACTACCTGCTTTCTCCACTTTGAGCTTCTGGAGGGCACATCTTACATCTAACCCACAGCTGGTAGAGAAGAGACAAAGAGAAGAAATGGAACTTTTCAAGCCAAAGTATGGGCATCCTTGGACCTGTGCAGAGATTTTCAGGGAAAGCAATGGTGAGCTGTATTTCTGAAGACGGGAAGGGAAAATGCTTTTTGTTTTAATACACGTGACTGTGTTATGAAAGAAAATGCAAAATTAGAGTGAATTTGTGAGATGAAATATGAGAATTTAATGAAATGATTACTTAAGACTCACTTCTCAAGACTCTTTTGGGCATTGGTCCTCAAACTTTAGGGTGTACCCACCCCATCTGGGTACTTGTTAAACTTGTAGAATCCTGGGCCTCTATCCAGAGACTCAGAACCCTGCATGCTAACTAGTGTCCCAAGTGATATCAAGGCAACTGCACTGGCTGTGGTCTTGCTCATGGGAGAGGAAACACCTCCTCTTTTGCTGTTTAGGTTTGTGATGGGTGCTGTGCTAGGACACTTAGATGCTCCCCAAGATGAAGACACACATTGCCCAGGTGCCAAGCAATGACAGTGTCTCAGGGTTACTTTTTTCTGTGGGATTGCCTGTCTTCCCCTTAAAGGAGTTGTCTTGCCCAGCCCAAAATTCAGACCTATCTCTCCAGGCAGCCTGTACCCAGCAACTCCTTGGGAAAGGTGAGGATGGAATGAAGATCATGCAAAAGCCCAGCCTCCTTGCCCAATCGGAGACAATTCAGAAAGACCAGCCTGGCTTCATGGCTCTTGCTGAAACCGCAGAGGCCTGTGTCACACCTGCATTGCACTTTGCCTTCCTCATCTGCTCGCTCCTGCCTTCCTCCCTCCCCTCATGAGAGTAGGGAAACCTCCCGACCTCAAGATCTCCCTCTCAGAGTCTCTTTCCCAGGGAGCCTGATCTAAAACAAGCATACTTCAGGCAAGTGTGAGAAACAGACAGTGGACAGTGCATAGTTTTGAGAAGTATCTAAGCTGAGGTATAATAATAATAACAATAGCGGCAAGTAATATTGATTAGACTGCTACTGTTTTAAGGACTTCATATTTGTTTTCTACCTCAATCTTTGCAATAACTCTACTCCTATCCTGACTTAGCAAGTGAGAAATTAAGCAACTTGCCCGAGGTCATACAACTACTACCTTGAAGGGCTGGAATTCAAATACACAAGGTCTGCTCCTAAACTGACTTTTCACCCTTGTCACCCATGGCTTCTCAGGGTCAGGTTGTGGCTCTTCCATGTGCTCATTATATGAACTTCCTGGGAGTGAACCCAACTGAGCCTCAATTTCGTAACCTGTGAAAAGGAGCTGTAATACCTATTTTGCAGATCATTTTGGGACTGAACTGAGATTCAGTCTGTGTCAAGTGTCTAACAGGTACTCAGAGCTAGTAGGTAGGCCTAGTATGGTGCAGCCTTGACAGACACTGAGTAAACCCTTCTCAGGGAATGCAGGAAAGAAGTGGCTTCTCCAGGAGGAAGCCCTGAGCTGGCTGAGGTTCTGAGAAGATGAGAGAAAAAATGGCCAAGGAAATGAGACACATAGACTTAAGAGGACATACCTGTATGGAACAAGCTTGAGCAAAGGGAGAAATAAATTGCACCCATGCTCACATTTGTATCTGTTGGAAAGGCAAGAATATCCACTCAGGAACTGAAGACATAGCTAAGGATGCTGGTTTCTAGGCCAGTGATGTGGATGATACAGGGAGTTTGGTGGGATTCGGGCACTGTAGCCACCAAACTCACATAGTTCTCAACTAGAACTGCGAGACTTTAACCTTAACTTGAGATGCATCTTACCCTTACCTTGAAATGCATCTGTCATGAAATACCTGTGTGATCCAAGGAAAATAAACCTTCTCTGATCTTGGTCTCATTTGGAAATGGGAATCAGGACTTTGGCTTTTCAAGACTCTATGAGATCAGAAATATAGTGACTGCATGAGTCTTTAGCCTAACCTCATTCGGGGAGAACTGCTAGCCCTCTGTGGTTTGTGGAGGGAAACCACAAATCACAAACCCAGTGTTAGAAGCATTTTCTGCCCTAACCTCTTCCCCTGAATTTCACAGAAATCTTTTTGTGAACTTTTAGGTCTGGATAATTCCAAGTTCAGTTCTCTAATTTCACACACAACCAGTCACCTTTTTTCTGCCTCCTCACTCATCACTGACTCCCCTCGCATCACACATGAGAGTGTTGGTCTTGGAACATCTTAAAGAACAAGGACTTAATTCCTCTTCCTATTCCTATATCAAAATTTTTTAAAGTTAATGTTAGGGAAAACATCTCAATTTGAAGTATCAGAGTACCCTCAGTATTGATTACTTTCTTCCTTCTCAACAACCCAGCCATTTCTTTCTTCCTCTCGTCACCCCTCCCTGCCCCTCCCCTCTCTTTTCCTCTCTGTCTTACACATGCAGAAACACATCAGAATCTGTGCACAGTGGCCAGTTTCCCACAAGGTTGTGTGAAAGGCTCCCCAGAGATTCCCTTTGCTTTGTTATTTTGTTGAAGTTCAAATGACTCACAATCACTTTGTTGGAGCCGGGGTTATAGGTCAGTGGCACAGCACCTGCCTGGCAAGCGCTGGGCCATGAGTTCCATTTCTGGTACAAAAAAAAAAAAATTCAATTTATAAAGGAAGCCACTTTGTAGAGAATGGGAATCAGGCCACCACCCAACTTTGATTCAACCCTGACAAGAAGCTGTTGAACCCCCTCTCTGTACGTGGAATAATAATTCTTACTTTTCTTGATTGATGTGAGGATGAGGTAAAATAATTCATGGAAAGTACCCAACAATGTCTTATCGACAGGATACATTAAAAAAGAAAAGCACTCAAAAGACTGCTTCTAATACCTCTAATCATGTTCTAGAAGCTCTGATCTCTGTTTGATCTTGGAAAGCTGGGAGATGTCCTTTTGCTCAATTCCTTTCCCTACCATATTTCTTTGGCAAGAAGTAACCCTGTGCCATGGTACTCTTTATAAACCTTCCCTCTGCTTGTCTCCTTGAGTGATAATCACTCATTCTCTACAAGCTGATTACTGTCCAAAAGAGTTCTAGGTTGAATTCCATCCGCCAAAGCTCTACTTCCTCTTCCTCCCTGAGATAATAGTGCTTGGTTAGATGACCTATTTCAGCAGTGCTGTAGTCACTTTAACATTTTATCTGTTCCTGGCCTCACATCAAGGTCATGCATTGCTGGTAGAATGAATTTTATGGAAAATAAAAACCAAATACACTGCCCGTAATTTCTCTCAGCACAAGAACACTTACCTTCCACTTCACACGTGGCCAGGCACTATCCGGAATCCTGCTCTTACTTGCTGTGAGTGGCACTAACATTGGTTGCCCTACTTTGGAACACAGGGACTGGAAGTAGGAATATTTAAGAGAGATCTGTGGACAGGTCTGTTGTATTCTTGCCTCAGGGAGGACAAGTAGACACACACAGATATTCCCTTGCACCTGACCTGGAGCCAGCCATGCAGGAACCATGTGGACTCTTGTTCATTGTAATTGAGAGATCAGGTTTGCTTCTGTTACTGCTGTAAAATCCCCAATTAGCCTCCATTCAGCAGAGAGAGTTGTCAACTTGACAGTGCCTCATTATGGCTTCTAACTCTAAGTTTCAAGAATGTTGATCCAGGCAGTTAGTCCTAAGTGGAAAATACTCAGGCTGGGGAGCCAGATCAGTTTGGCTTTAAATAAAGTTTCTACCCATATGACTTTAGGCAGGTCACTTTCCGGGGCCTGTGTTTCCTTGTCTGAAGAGGAGAGATAATAGTACCTATCCTAGAGAGTAGCTATCCTTGCCAAGGATGGGATGAGCTACCACCAGCAAAGGGTTTGATCCTGCTCAGTAAATGACAATGACTTACACTGTCTTTGTGGCCTTGAGCAATCTTCTCAATTTGGAATAATAATCATTGCCCTGAAGAAATGTTCGAAAAACTTCACAGAGCTAGGGAGGTGTTGGCTACCCTTATTAGCTATTAAAAAGCACAGTACAGCTCTGAAGGCCTGTGAGACCACACTTGCTGTCCAAAAACACTTAATGTCCACCATTGATTGACTGAGTCCCTTATTTGTTCATTCATTCATTCATTCTTTCTTTCATTTACTCTAGTCTTAGGCCAAACCTTCCTGGGTGTTGGTAGTGGCAGAAATACAATGAATACAACCCAGACCTGGACCCAGGGAGCTGTCAGACCCAGGGAGCTCAGAGACTGACTACTGTGTAGAACAATGGAGCACCTAAATAGCCTAGCCTTATGCAAAGAACTAGGAGTTGTTTGAACTGGGGAAGTACCAGTCCTTACCCCATCACTATCCCTTACTCTGGTATCTTCCAGGGTTTCCCAAAAGATCCACAACAGTTCTTAAATGCTGTCTCTGGCAGGTTTTATTCAGGAGCTCCTACTGTCCTTGGGAGAAACACTTCTAGCTGGGCATGGTGGCTCACACCTGTAATCCCAGCATTCAGGAGGCTGAAACAGGAGGATCCTTGTGAGTTTCAGACCAGTCTGGGCTACAAAGTAAGCTCAAGGCCAGCCTGAATGGCATAGTGAGACCCTATCTCAAAAAGACAAGGGCTGGGGATCTAGCTCAGTGGCCTAAGCACCTGGCTGGCAAGCTCAAAGTCATGAGTTCAATCCCCAGTGTCGAAAAAAAAAAAAAAAAACACTTCTAACACCTTGTCCCTCTCATTTCTTTTTTATTAGTACATGTTTGTGATGCATAATAAATACTTTCATTGTGGTGAGTTGGTGCAAGTACATATCACATTTTAAACATTTTCACTTCCCCTTCCCTAGTCCTCTCATTTCCTGCCCATCTCCAGAAAATCTACCTCTCTGTTCCCTATCATTGATGTTTTATTCTGGTCTTTAAACTATTCATACTTCAGGTTTCTCATATAAGAGAAACCATGAGATACTTAACCTTCTGTGTCTAATTTTTTGGTCTCGAGGTTCATCCATTGTTCTACAAATGACTTATCCCTCTCCTGAGGAAGGAATTGGTCCCTCTGTCAATGGCTGCTGACAAGAGCCTTAACCTGAGAGTCAGGAGGCCTAGTACCCTTTCAGCACCCCCGCTTCCTGGTGTGTTGCACTGGACCAAGCCATCTCGGTTCACTAAGCCCCAGTTTCCTTCTGTAGAATGAGTATTGCTCATAATGGCCTCAGTGACACATTAAAGTACCGTATGCAAGCTCTGGGACACTACTTTTTGTAATAATTCAAGCAATGGTATTTATCAGTTCCTTTCCATGCCAAGGGCTATGGGGGATACAAAAGGGCTATGGTGGAGATGGAATCCTTGTCCTCAAACTGCTCACCTCATTGGGAAGAAAAATTTGCAAAGGCAATCGAGACAGGGAATGAGAAAATACAATGCAGTGTATCTAATTTTAATATGTGAGCTGGTTTTCCATATGTTGATTCTAACTTTTACACTGAGTTACCTGTTTACTCCAGAGATGCATTTTCTTGGATTTGAATAGGTTCAGTTTAGGGAATGTTAAGTGTCTTAAGCCTTTCCATATGAACTAAGTAAACCACCCTTCCTGCACCTCTCTCTTTCTCCTACAATTATTTTTAATGATCAGAAAAGGTAAAGAAAAGGTTTGCAATCTGAAAACGAGGGTGAAGATCCAGAATATTTGTGTGGCCCTGTGTTCGCAAGACAGCACCTTGAACAGTATGTCATCTGGATGGGAGAGATAATATATTTCACATGATGGAAGTCACAAAGGCAAAAAAGGCCATACTCCCTCTCTCAAATTCTTTTGTGGTGACATTAATCTATTTATGAGGGTGGTACCCTCATGACCTAAACATCTCACTGAATCCCCCAACCTCCTAATGTTGTTGCATTGAGGACTAATTTTCCAGTATCAGAATTGAGGGGAGGGGTTCAGACCTTATCAGATACTAGGGCACAGAGAACACAGGTATCATAGGCAAGTAAACAGTCTAAGTCAGTGACAGAAGTAGGCCTACATGCCTTGGCCACCAAATCTGTCCTGTTCCTTCTCCAAGACCCTCATTATTTTGTTCCTTTCTCTACAAAGAAAGATAGAGAAGATCCTTCTATTTCACCCCAGCTAAACTTGCATATCTCATTGATGGATACGGCCAAATATTATGTTCCTCAATTCTAACTAAATGACTTGAAAAAAAGTCATGTAACTTCCCTAAACTGTAAAATTTTTGCAACAGTGCTTTATGCTTCTTTCCTGGTACCATTGTCTGGGTTGAGTATCTGGGGATAACTCTTGATGATATCAGAGAATGAAGCCTACCATTGGCCATTAGGTGCCCCAGAGAATAGACATGAGTAAGTCCTGCCCAAATCTTCATCCATGTTTGTCACCCAGATGCTGGTCCAGCACTGTGAACCTTCACAAGCTTTTCCTGGTATCCACCCATCCTAGTTCCCTGGGCTCTTGCCTAGAGCATGAGCATCAGTGAAAAGCAGGGCCACCCCTCTCCTTTTAACTAATTACTAAGCAGCTTTTTATGACCACATTAATTAACAGTGAAACAGACGATTGGCATTAGCTTATACAAACTGAAAAGCCATTAATAGTTCTTTTCACACTAGTTGTAGCACATTCATTATGATAAATCTCGATTTGAATGTAATTCTCCTTCATTTTCATTTATCCCTAATGCAAGACTGAAGGCATTTTCTTGACATATGAAGATAAGAAGGATTGAGCAACTATGCTAGTATTACCTGAGACAAAGTATTTATGGAATAGATGTATGCATTTAAGAAGTAAGTGAAGAAATAAAAGAATAAATGAAGGAAATTCATTATGTTAGTAGTAATGGGCACAGGTTTTGATGTAATAAAAATTTAAGCATTAATCTCTAGCAATCCCTTTAGATGCCTAAAACTGCCACTGAGGCAGCTTGCTTCACTTCTCTGAGTCTGGGCTTCTCCTGTGCTGGATGGAGGTACTAATCCCTATCCTTCAGGGTTATTGCGATAATTACAGACAGTGTGTGTGAAGTGCCCGACATAGTAACTGGCCCATTTAGGAAACAGTAGTTGCTGCTGCCCTCATTCATCATCAACATTATCTTCACTTGCTATCACCATCATCATCCTCTTCATCTCCTTCATCCTCTCCATCATTTTTCACAAAGCTCTATGGACTATGATCAAAGCTAAACTTAATCCTTATTGGCAATATCACTTTCAAAAAAACACCAAATGCTATCTTTTGTGTGTATGTCTTTTAGGAACCTTTCATTCTGAAATAATTGCATTTCCAGACAGGAGCCCTTCATTCCACAGCCTGCAGAGTAATTGCGGCAGTCACCGCCACGTTGAAAGGTTTCCAGGGCCCTGTGAATGGAAGAATGCATGAGAATAGTGACTGCTCTCCCTCTGGTCCTAGGACTGATTATCTTATTTACCTTTATTCACAAATCAACCCAAAGATTCTTTTCTGGGACTGTTTACTGCATAGCTGAGCCCAGCGGTATATCCTTTGAAAGTCTGTGGATGCACAGCCTTTGAGAAGGACATTGTGGGGTCATGGATGGGAAACAGCTCATTCCCACCTTGGTCTTGTGTTTGCTGTTAGGGCATTCTCTGTCTCAGTTTCTTCACCTCCAAAATGATATTTTTGTAACAACTTTCAGGATTTCTGGGACAATTAAATTATATAAATTAATGGATGTAAAGAGTGCAGCAGTGTCCAACACAAAATAGGTGACTGGTAGAATGTGAGATGGTTTGGCAAAGGCCAGCACAATGATTGGGGCTGGCTCTGGTCCAACCATCTGCCTGTCATTGTGGGTTATCTTGCCACTGGTGTTCCTCAGTTTCTCTATAGCTCTACTTTCATGTAAGAATGATTGAGCCAAGCCACCTAGATATCTTCTGCCATCTTTACACTTACACCAAAGACAAAGGAAAAATGTTCTTCTGAATATAATTTGTACCTGAAGAGCCAATATGACTCCTGGAGTCATAGCATTTTGAAATATTGTCTTCGTTACTTTCTCATGGCTGGGACAAAATACCTAACACCAACAAGTGAAAAGGAGAGAGTTTTATTTTGGCTCACACATTGTAGAGGTTTCATTCCATAGTCAGCTGGCTCTAAGGCAAGGCAGCATGGCAGAGGGGCCTGGCAGAAGAGAAACGGTTCATGGCATGGCAGACAGGAAGCAGAAGGGGATCAAGAGAGGATATATATATATCCTTCCAGGCCATGCCCCAGTGACCCAACTCTTCCCACCAGGGTTTACCTCCCAATATCACACCCTGCTATAAACCCATCAATGGACTAATCCAACAATGAGTATCACACACCCATGATCCGGACACCTCCCAAAAGCCCCACCTATGAGGCTTTGGGGAACATTTTAGATTTAAACCATGCAAATATAATACCATAGAGAGCTTTGATGCCCTCTAGTCCTACTCTCCCAATGCATGAGTACCCAAAGCTGTATTTCTACTTTGAATGTTGGGGGCGGGGGAGTGTCCCATGTCATGATGTGGCCATAACTTTTCACCAGATGCTGCTGCAGTGGGAGCCCCCATTCACACCCTCCAACAATCACAGTGCAACTGGCTCCTATTCTAGCTCTACTTTCTTCCCAAGGTTTTCTCTGATCTCTGAAGTCATCTTTGCCCACACAGTGGGCAGATCAGACATGACAAAGAATGAATATCTCCTGGGAAGCCCTCAACCAGTGATTGACCGGCATTGCTGTATAAAGACCTCACTTCCTTTATTCTTCAGATGAATAATTCTGTGAACATTCCCATTATTGCCTACCATTTTTCCCTATCTTGCTTTCCCACTCTTTCTCCAGTATTTATGTTACCCTTGTACCTAAGTTCTTTTTTCAATGTTTGCTCCTGAGGTATCCAAACAGTATACTTGTCCTGAACACAAAAGGAACAGCTGGAGGAGGCATGGCCATTACACAACAAAGGCCATGCCTGAATCAAGGGCCCCTACCTACAGAGACTTGTGTTCTTTGGAGGAAACATAGAAACACTAACGTTTACTATGATGGCAGCTATGGATAAGAAAAGGCCACTTTCAGGGTTGCTATGAGGATTCAATAAAATAGTGTTTAAGTAATGTATTAAGTCTCAGGTGGCTTATTAAAATTCAGCCAACATTGGGAGAGTGTTTGCTATATGCTAGAGTCTGGGCTGCCACACAGAGGTGCACAGAGGAATAAGACACAATCTCTGTCCTTGAGGCATTTGTAGTAAATTGCAAAGGATAGAGACAGGACAGTCATTTTAACATTGTGCCTCAGCAAGGTGGGTTGCTATAGAAAGTGTCATGGGAGAACCGAGCAGCAAGGTATATACTCAACAGTGGATGTTTTTCTTCCCCTGTGGAATTATCTTTAGGGACTTTAGGTCCCAGTCAGGGCTTGGTCTGCACTAGGTGTTCAGTGATACTGGTTGAACTGAACTGAGCAGTTGAGTGGGGGAAGAAGAGAACTCTGACCCCCTCATACCTGTGCCCAGCTGAGAAACACTTTTCTCCTTAGATCTTTGCTTTTGGAGGAGAAATGAGGCCCAAGTGATTTAAACATTGTCAGTAACAGCAGGCAATAGAGTAAAAAATACAAGAGTTTTGTCTTCTTTATGCCAGGAAAAATTCACATTTGTATTCCAAGGTTTCAAATCTTCCAGGGCTGGGGTGAGGAAGAGAACTCTGAGCTACAAGCTATTGTTCATGCTTGGCTGATATTTAATCAGTTTGTTGGGTTGTAATTGAGAATACTGCTCCAATGACACATAAATTCAAACGATCAAGTTGAAGCTAGTGAGTCTTCCTCATTATTTATCTTACAGTACAGATAACCTTTTCATTATTGAAATATAATTGCCAAATGAGATAGTTAATATTAAAACAGAATTAGCAACATGAGCTCAACATTTGGAAAGGAATTTCTAATAGGGCTTTTTATGTCTGCAGAATTAGTGTTCAGTCTTGCCATAGTGCTAATTGATGGTTGTGACTGAATGAGAGACTGGTCCCAGCTGCCCTGCTTCTAGCAAAGGGTTCTTCTTAAATCCTCTGGACAAATCAGTAACATATACTGATGTCGTCTGTGCCTGGGAGACAGGAAGCTTTGTTTTATCCCAAGTCAGGGGCCACTGTTGGTTGATTTAACAAAGAGATCTCGTCCTCTGGGAAAGGGAGGTGTGGCATGGGGGTGTAAAATGATGACTACATCGCTGCAGTCCCCACAAAGCTGAAAGACTGGAAAGGTGATCAGATGTTGAGGTCTGTAAAGGCAAAAGAATACCAGGTTCTCCCATGCCTGGAGGCCTTCACACCTGTCTTTTTTATTAGTATATGTTTGCCTTCCTTAATAAATACATTCAAAGTATAAAATTGGTACATATACATATCACAGCTTAATCCTTGTGACTTCTCCTTCTCATCCCCTCCCTCCTGTCTCCCTTGGTCTCCGTGTCCCCTTCTCATCTTCCCACAAAGTCTACCTCTCTTTCCTATCATCTTCCTCCTTTCTGCTCTTCACATTATTTATACTTTATTATTTATTGTTTATACATATAGGAAAAACCAAGTGATATATAACTTTCTGTCTGATTTATTCCACTTAGCGTTATAGTCTTAAATCCTTTTACTACAAATGACTCAAATTTATCCTTCTTTATGGCTGAGCAGTACTCGTGTGTGTGTGTGTGTGTGTGTGTGTGTGTGTGAGATATCTTTGTCTTTCACCTTTATTCCCTACCCCTAGTCACTCCAGACTGACCTGCAGCTTACTCATTTATCCCAAGAATCCAGTTTTGAGGACAAAGTCTTCAGGTGTCTCTTCAACTCCCAGTTTCCTTCCAATCTCATAACAGTTATTACGGCCATTTGAAGGAAAATGCCACCATGAGTGGTTTTAGGATACAGGAGTTAGACTTTGTAGGGGATCAGCTGTTCTGTTCTGTGACCTCTGTCAATAAATTTTTTTTTCCTTTCATCCTCAAATAAATGAGGATGTTCAGTGTGATGCTCATTTTAGCAGCTGAACTCCTGCACTAACTTCCATCCTTGTTTGCATGCTGCCTCTCTCTCTCTATGGCTGTGGCCCAGGCTCCAGGGACCTAGAGATGGGAATAGACCTTAGAGGAATTCATTGGCATTTCAAGTGGAAGAATGGTGTTTACAGAGACACAGGAGTCTCCAAGGGGAAGTAAGCTAGCAGTTCAGAAAATGCTTCTGCATGTTTTTGGTCAAGTCATTCGTGCTTTCCTGTGAGTGTCATCCAAACTACTACCATGAGATAGGGAGTTCCTGGAAGAAATCGAAGAGAATTAGGAGATGAGGGACTGGGAATCAGGGTTCCACACTATATTAGCTTTTGTTACCACTGAGACACAATACACAACATCCACAATTTAAACAGGAGAGATTTAATTTGGCTCCCAGTTCAGGAAACTTGGTCCATGGCCATCTGACTCCAAGGCAGAAACATCATGGCGGAAGGACATGGTAGAGGAAAGCTGCTCACCGCATGTAAACCAGAAAGTAGAGACAGAAAGCAGGAACCAGTGAGGGAGACACACCCCATAAGGCAGGCCCTCAGTGACACATCTCTTCCCACCGGGCCCCACCTCCTAGCGCACATTCAGCTACAAGCACATTAATGTGCCAATCCACTGAGGAGTATAGCAACCCTTCATCCAATCATCTTCCAAAAACCCCACACTGAACACATGAAACTTCTGGGGGACATTCTAGATCTAAACAATCACACATACTGTCAGATCCAGGACAAAATCATACCCCTCACTGGGCCTCCGTTTGCCCCTCTGTGAAGTAAGGAAGTTGTACAAGTTCATCTCTAAAATAATCTCAATTTTCACCAGCCCTGTCATTCTAAGACTTGCAATTTGAAAGTCTTGGTTTAAAAAAAAAAAGTCAACAAATAACATGTGGATCAGCTTGGCTGGAGCAAATCACCTCCATTCCTCCTTCTGTGCCTGGCTCAAATCACATTTCACATATTAAACTCATTCTGAAAATAAAGAGAGGGAGGAAGGTCTCCGGGAAGCGAGTGAACCTATTCCGAGTAATCTCTCTCTTTGGCCACTCTTTCCTCTTGAGACAGAGATAAGCACATTGTTTCAATCAGGCCTGAGTTCCATTTCCTTATCTTAAAACTATCTTCTGCCACATTATAAATAATCAGCTTACTAGCGAACTAGGCCAGGCATATGTGTGTTGGGGGAAGGGGATGTCTGGGATAGCAGACAGGTCCCAGGCAGCAGCCTTGATCCTTATGCAAACCCAATGCATGCAGTTTCCCCTGGCCCATGAGACTAAGGAGCTGGCTATTGGCAAGCCAGGTTAGGATAGGCGAGTCACAATTTATCATGTAAACTGGGCACTTCTCAGAATGAATGGGATCACCGTTTATAACTACACAGGGACCACAGGCACAAAACAAGATCATCCCAGGCCAACTGGAATGTGGTCATCCAAGCCATTTGCTGAGGGGGAAGAAACACTTAGGAGTTCTCTGTGTTCAGTCAGGGAACAGAATTTTATTTCAAGGTACAAGAGTAGCCCCATCCTTCCACTCAAGCCCCATGCTTGCAGCTTTCCCACAGCACTCAGCCGAACAGTTTTCCAGTGCCAGCTCACAATCCCCCAATGAAGAGGACCACATTTCCTCCCCAGCAGGACCTGCAACCTCATTTATGAGACCTGCTGCAACATTTATGCAAAATTATTAAGGATTGTAAGATGATGCCAGCCAAGTGTTAAATAGCTATGAGGACTTTCAGAAACCAGGGCCCTGGACAACTCCATGGGGCAAGGCCCTTGCTGCCGGCCCTGTCCCCCACCTGGGCTTAGCCACATTTGAAGAGCTCCAACAGGTTACATTTGCTTTTCTGCAGCCTCCTACCTGCCTGATTGCTTGCAGGCTGCACTTATATTTTCAGTTTAATATTTTAAATTTGATATATTCACTTGGTTCAAAAGTCAAACAACACAAAATGGTATATGGTTAAAAAGTTCTACTTCCATGTCTTCCCTTCTTCTTCTCCATCTAATTCCTGCCACACCCTATCCCCCTCCTCATATAGGTAACTAGGTTTTGGTTTTAAGGGTATCCTTCTGGAGTTACTTTATGCAAATATAATTGTATGCTCTTACTTTTCTCCCTTTTTCAAGATTCAAAGGTTGCAAGGCACAGAAGACTTGTATTAAAACATTCTTCCTGGTATCCAGTAGCAGTTTGTCCCATCATAGTTCTTCACTCTGCTCCCCATCCTTGCAACCATACAAAACAAGACCTGTTTCTCTCTCCAGTAAAACTCATCAAAAATATAAAAACAGAGACCCATTCCCCATTGCTTCATCCAGCCTCAGCCTCTTTGAACTAAACTATTTCTTCAGCCATTCTTTACAGGGCTCGGATCTGAGCTGCTCTTGTTTGTCCATGACTATCTGAGTGTATGGGCCCCAGAACTCGCCTACCAGTTCACCAGGGAGGGCTGCCCTGTTCAGTGTAGGAAGATATTGATTTCTATCATTCAGGTCTCCTGACCAGCTCTATGCACCCACCTTACTCATAATAATACCTCCCTTTGAGCTCTGTGCCAAGAACTACACTGTGTACTACAAACATGATATTTACCTTCATAGCAATCCTATGAGGTAGGTCTTAGAGTCAGTTGTTCCTTTGCAGATGAGGCATCTGAAGTCAGGGCAGTGAAGTAACTTACAGCAAGGAATCATTAAAGGAAGGGTTCACACACATCTGCTCACCTGCAAGTCATGCTTTTGACCAGTCTGCAATCCTACTCCCCTCTCATTCACCATAGAGTCCTTTGGTGAAACCATTATGGGGCCCTTGCTGAATGCTCACCCCACAGACTTCCTCCTCCTCATGTTTACTATGAACCTTGTTTCACCTTGTGTCTCCTAGACATTATGAGATATTGGCTTTTCATTTATCTGGTCTGTGGTTGAGCAGCCCATACCCTGACGCTCAAAGTGATCTGTGCTTTCCAGACTTTAAATATCAACTGGATTTGTATCTTCTTCCTAGAACTCTCCTCCATACTTCAAACTTCAGTCTCCAACTACCTGTTGACATCTCTCTTAAATGTCGAGTAAGCTTCCAAGCATAACATCTCTAACCCAGAACTCAGAATCATGATTTCAAATTCTCTATCTCTCCAGAGTCTGCCCATATCAGTAAATGGACAGTCTACCTACTTGCCTAAGTTAGAAGCCCATGTCACCTTCGATTCTTGCCTTTCCTTCAGCTTCCAATCCCAAACCATCAACAAGTTCATTTGATTCCACCTTCAAAAATGTATCTGATTCCATCTTTCTATCTCTACCCATAACCTTAATTCAAGTCCCAATGGTCTCTCATCCGGACTCCTGATATATCCTGTTAACTCTTTATTCTTGCCTTCTGTACATTAGACATTGGAAAAAATATAGACTGAAGCATCATTCTGTCCCTGCTTAAACCCTTCAGTGAAGTCCCTTCACACTTACAATAAATACTCTTCACTCCAGAGCATTCGTGTTGCCTACAAAGCTCTCCCATGTCTGTGGTCTACTCTAGTTCATTTCCTGCTCTTTTACTTATGCTGTTCCAGCCACAATGTCCATTCCTAGGACACGTCAAGTTCATCCTTGCCTTTTGCTTTTATATATCCTGTTCTCCTTCTTGGAATATTCTTACAACTGATTAGTATATTCCTTTCCCTTCTCATTCTTTAGAACTCAACCTAATTGTTACCTTCTCAAGAGTTCATCTGACCACCTTACCTTACTTAGTGTCCTCTCTCACAGTGTCCTGTTAGTTGATACCCATCATAGCACTTAAGACCATTCCTCTTTAATGTTCACTTTGGTTGTCTTTTTTGCACATTCCTCATTAGATGGCGAGCTCCATGGGGGCAGGAGCCCCGTCTCTCCCATTCACCGTGGTACCTCCAGGGGTAAGCACAGTGCCAGACAGAGCAGATTCTCAAGTACTGTAGCATTCTTCCTCCTCCTTTCTTTGGTTCTTTCTCATAATAGACCTTACAGGAAAGCTGTAGAATAATTTATATTCCCTGTTGTTTTAATTGAATAGGTTTTTGAACTGTGGAAGAGTTGGCAATAAAGACGTCCCTTGGAATACATACACACTAATGGCCTTTTCTTTGTGAAATCAGCAGCATGAACTTTCCCCCATACTTTGGTGATTTGCTGTATGAAATGGAGAGAGGCGGCCACCTAGCCTTCCTCATGACCCCAGAGGCAGTAGAGTACTATTTGATTAGAATGAATCCCAGCACCAGCAACAGTATTTGCACTGGCAGGAGCTTTGACCATGGACTTGGAGCTATCCTGCCTCATCCAAAGCCCACCTCTGCCTCAGTTCCTCATCTCTGCAATGATGTGATGGAAACAGTGCCTGCCACCTGTGGTACTTGTGAGGATTCCACATATTAATAGAGGGTGCTTTAGAGGTAGTGATCACTAGCATTATTACTATAATGAGATTCTTAGAGATATTATCTCCCAATACCCATTAAGCTGTTTTTATTTCAGTTCAGTTCAACAAACATTTCCTGTGGTCCTTTGCCAGGGCCTAGAGACATAGGCTCTAAAGGAGCTCCCAGGTCCTTGGAGATACCACATAAGTGTGGTTAGAATGAAGCAATGAAATTAGTGCAGTGTCAGAGTGATACTCTGTAAAATCAGAAACCCTATGACAGCTATCTACAAATCCACTGCCTTGAGCCTTGCAGGTTGTAAACTTTGCCACCACTGGCCAAGGCTGCAGCCTAGAAGATAATAGTTGTGTTGCCCATCTTCACCCATCTCTTTGTCTCCCAGAACCCACTTTCTCTGTGGGTAAAACTCGATTTGCAAATGGCAAGAGAAAAACAGTTCTCATGACAGAATCTCACTCAGTCATCTTCTGGACCCTGGGCAGCGGCTGCCTTTCACTCTTTAGCCCAGAAAGCCCTGGCGGCTACAATGCAATTAGAGTATTTGGGGCCTAATGAAGTGAAAAGGCATTTCTGCCCTGGACCTGGGAGAGCAACAGTTACTGGCTGCTGAAGGCAGACATTAAGGAGAACCGTTTTAATTGATTAGAATGTGCATATGCTGTATTGGTTTAGTTCGGGGGCATTTTGGAACAAATGTGCTGTCATGGTGGGCCTTAATTAGATAATAAATTAATAGAAAAATGGATTCCCAAATTCCGGTGGCCTCCCCACCTCCCCGCCAGCATCAGCATGATAGAGGCTTCCTGTTGCCTTGCTAGTGAGCTCTCAAGAGGAAAAGAGAGCTGTGTCACTGGGCCATGGTTCTCAAGGTCCTCTTGATACAGGCATCTTGTGGATAACATTCAAGTTGGATGCTGGGGCAGAAGGCAGCTTTTTGTTATAGAGAAAATAGTGTAGACTCAGTCCCAGACTTGCTTACTGCTTTGCTATCAATTCTGTTAACAAATATTTATGGATTGCTTACTGTGGGCCAAAGACCATGCTATGCACTCAGAATATGAGCAGCGAAGTCCCTTGCCCTCATGGACAGATAAATGAAATAAGTAAGAATATCATAGAGCTTGATAGTATGTTAGCTTTCCGGCACTGTTATAAAATACTCAAGAAAAGCAATTTATGGGGGAAAGATCTATTTCAGCTCCTGGTTTCAGAGGTACCAGTCCATGGTCATTGGCTCTGTTGCTTCTAGGTGAGGCAGGACATCTTGGAGGGGAGCATGCGACAGAGCAAACCTGTTCACTCCATGATGCACAGGAAAGGACAGAAAAAGAGAGGGAGAGAAAGGGAAGGAGAGCCTGTTCTGTTGGGCTTCGTCCACCTTCTGCTTTTGTTCCATCCAGGTCCTCAGCCTATTAGATGGAGCCACCCACATTCAGGGTGGGTCTCCCCCTTACTTTGCTGTCCCACACGCTATTTGTCTCCAAAACACCTTCACAGACATACCCAGAAGTGTGTTTCACTAATTTCCTGTGTGGTCCTCAATCCAGTCAAGATGACAATCAAGATTAACTCTCTTACTTAAGTAGAAAAAAGATTATAGAGAAAAATTAATTGGGGGGGTCAGCAATATAAGATAAGGAACTCAGCAGGGGGTAGGAGTGGCCAGTTTCAATAGAGTGATTAGAAAAGTGACTGAAGAGGTCATGACTGAGCCAAGAATGAACAGTAATGAGGAGATGAGCCACCCAAGAAAAGAGATGGCCCTGAGGCCTGAGAATGCTTGGTGAGTTTGAGGAGAAGTAAGGAGGCCCAGTAGCTGTTATGAGCAAGAGCAGAGGAGGAGAGAAGGAAGCCTGCATCACTGAAGACTGCTGCATACCATGGCTACCTTTTCCTGCACCTTCTGCATATATTGCTAACTGATCATAGCCACTCTTCACCAGGTCTGTTCCTCCTGTGCATGAAGAAAGGCAGCAGACTGAGTACCCACCCAGAGAAGGCAGGGTGGGGGTGGGGGGCAAGGAGAGTCCAAAACACAGCAGAAAAGAAAAAAAAGGCTCTGTGGAGAGACATGGAGTAATTAATTCTCCCTGGTGAAGGGGTCATAGAGCATCTTCCAAAGGGGCAAATTTAAGAGGACCTGGAAGGGTGGGTGGGCTCTTAATGTGAAAGAGGATGGGTGGGCTCTTAATGTGAAAGAGCACAGCAGCCTGGGGAGACCTCACCAGGAGGCGGGAAGTGGTATGAGGTAGTGATGCACCTATTACTGGGGAGGGGTTTATGGGAAGAAATACTGAGAAGCCCTTAATGAGAGCACTCAGGTCCCCTGAATGGCTGCTGTTCTCCTGACTCTCCACATTCAAGGCAGGACAGGAGGATAAACACATCAATGCCAAGTGTGCTAATGAAGATAATAATGCCAATTACAGTCATAGATTAACCCCACTCCTGAGTCTCCCTTGTGTATGCACCAGGATGGGGCAGTGTTTCTGGTGGCCAGCAGATCTCTGCATGCTGTGGGTGATCGAGAGACTCAGATTCCCTCTGCTTTCTGGGTTTTCTACTACCCAGAGCTTCAGAGACATTTGCAGAAGAGAGAAAGGGGGTGAAGAAGACACATCTGCTCTTTAGCCATCTGGGCCAAGAGGACTCAAGTCCATTCTGTTCTAGTTATGAGTGATATCCAGAGCCTTGGTGTTACTTCGATGCAAGGGGAGCTGGGAAATGTAGTCCTTGCTAGAGCAACCGCTGCAGGCCAGGTTCTGTGCTCTGAATGGAAGAGCACACCGGTGATAGACAGTGAGCTGTGTCCCCTGTGAGAATATGCCACAAACTCACTATCATCACCCTGTATCCATTCTACCTCATTCAGCTCAACAAACCACATTGACTGTAGTAACAATTACCAGTCTTCACAGTTTCAGAAAACCTTGTAATTGTGTAAGAACTTAGAGGTAAGTCGAGATTGGTAAGCATTTACTAAGTTACTTTGTGTCTGACAATGAAAACCCTCTGCCTCAATTTCTTTCTCTGGAAGTAAGAGTAAATACTCTCACTTTCTCAAAGATTAAATGACAAAATTCCCTGTCCATAGTAGGTGCTCAGTAAGCAACAACACCCCATTCCCCTTCTTTTGAAATTTTCCCAGGAGAGAACCTTAGGATAGAAGGATGGTCTGGCAGCCTTCTCTCTTTCTTAGAATCCTGACTTGGAAAATCTTGTCCCACAGCAAGAAGAGTCTATGTGTAAAGACAAGGCCATCATCAGAAAGCGGAACATACAGGTGTTAAAGAGAGAGGTGACTTTCGCAGTGACTTCTCTAAGTCTTTCTAACTCAAAGATCTGGAAATTGTGCTGATGTGTCCTACTTCATGTCCCCCAGAAGGAAAGAACCAGCCCCTTTTCTCTGGATGTACGTGCCGTGGGTCTTTGCTCCTTCCAGGTATGGCAGGTTTGATTACTGTTTGCCACAAAGGCTCCAGGAGGCCACTCAGCTGCTGCCTACCAGCTTTTATACAAAGATGCATGGAGTGGGGAATAGGCTGGGAGTTGCTCCAGTGTGAAAGAGGTTGAGGCTCAAAAAAGGAAACGGGGCAAAGAACAATGATCAAAGTTTTGTCTCCTAGATCAGAACGATAATCACAGTTGCAGGATTTTTGAAAAGGCAATAAAAAAGAAATGGGCAGGGTCCTCTTCATGAGGAAATTGCCTGCTTCACTTCATGCTTGGTGACTGTGCCAATGATTTCAGTGGTAATATTCCTGTAAATTATATTCATTTCTGGTCATAAATTTCTCCCAGCAGTCAGGGTAGTGAGGAAAGGATGGCATTGGGTACTCGGCTAACTTGCTGCAGCTAGACATGGGCTGTCAAGCAAGGCGGGTATGGGCCCCAGCTGGAGATGTGGCCTGTGACTGGTCCCTGGAGGGAGGGAAAGTGCAGGCAGAGGATCTGGCTCAACATCTGCCCTCAGGAATCTAGGCACATAGGCCGAGGGCCTCTGGGAAGTCAGTCTAGGGAAAGGATTCATAGAAGCAAGCAGAATGGTCTCACAGAGCCACCAGAATAGGCCCTCGGATGCACACAGGACCAGCGCTGAAGCAGATCTGGGGCCTGGAACTTATAAATATCCATATAAGAACTGTGGACAGGTGCAGAAGGGCACTTTCTGCTGGGATCTCTGCTCTGGCTTTCCCTTGCTAGGATATCACCTGCACTCTCAGGGGAAACTCCCCCAGAACCATGTAAACCAAAAAGACACTTCTACACCAATGCCTCCCCCTCTCCAAGTCTCCTCTGAGCCCAGTGACACAAAGTACTTGCTCTGTGTTCCTCTAATAACTGGCACTACCCTCTTGGCAGCCTCCTCCCCACTGACTGTAAGTTGTTTTGAGACAGAAACCATATTTTTAACTCCCTGTCCTGCTTGGCACATAAAAGGTGTCAGTTGCAAGTAAGCAGGAGAATAAAGAGGAAGGCAAGAAAGACAGATACATAGAGAAATTGCTCCCCCCCAAAAAAGAGGCCTATATAGATACAAGAGAACTAGACTCCAGAGGAGCCCTGCTACTAACTTGCCTTGAGACCTTGATCAAGTCACTGCCCTCTCTGTGGCTTGGTTTCCTCATCCGTAAAACAGAGGTATTTCAATGATTGCTAAGCCTCCCTGAGCCCCAACACTGTGTGATCCTATGTTCTAAAGAGTCAGGACTGTGGACTCACAGACTACCCATATGCTTTATAGAATTTAAGAAACGGAGTCTCAGGCATTGGGACCATGTGTTTATCAGATTACGCCCTTGGCTTTAGTCATGGGTTTACTCGTTTTATCTCCAAGTAGTGCGCAGATTCATGGAAAGCCTCTGACAAACTTGTCTCCATATCTCCAGGATCTGGTTACACAGTTCAGGCTCATGAGAATCATACAGTATTTGGATGGGAGTCCATAGATGAATTAGGGTCCAGATTGGGTACCCACAAACCTAATCCCAAGTTCAATGCCAAACCTCCAACAGCAGCAGCTGGAACCTTAGGATGTCAGTGCACATCTAGACTTGAGTAACTGGAAACCCACGTGTCCAACTTGGCTTGTGTTTAAGAAGCTTTTGGAATAACAATTAGTAAAAGTTTTGTAACAAAAATAGGAGACAGTTCTTCCTATAGTAAACAAGAAAGCCCAAAAATTCCAGTAGAACAGAAGAAATGCAGATGATATAGAAATTACCAAACTATTTAATGCGGCCATTGATCCAAAGATACTAATCAAAGCTGCACATGGTGGCACACACCTGTAATCCCAGCAACTGAGAGGCTAAGACAGAAAGATCGCCACAAGTTTGAGGCAAGCCTATTGTACAAAGTGAGTCTAAGGCCAGTCTGAACTACACAGTGAGACTCTGTCTCAAGAAAAAAGAAATACTAATCAAAAAAAATGATGCAATGGCATTCTGTACTTAGCATATTAGTAGACATACTGAAAATTAAAGATGTAGTGCTAGCAAGGGTGTCAAAGTATAGACATCCTCAGGTAGAGTGTATGGAAAGGTTCAATGCTCCCCTTTGTGGAAATCAAATTGGCAACGTGTGTCAGGACACTTTAAAATATGTCCGTCCCTTGTCCCAGTAATTGTGTTTCTAGAATTCTATGCCAAGCAGCTTGCTGGAAATAAGAGTAAGCTGAATGTTGCCAGATGTTCATGATGTCATTCATAATCACAGACACACAAAAATCAGAAACCAGTTCCTTAGCCCACAATATGGAAAATAGTACTACCGCTTTATGGTATATCAACCTAATGGAATATTATAAAGTTACTTAAAGTGAGGTCTACAAAGAGGTTTTCATGACTTCAAAATGTTTATCATAAAATGTTAAGCAAAAGTTATAAAACTGTATCACAGCTACATCCAAAGTATGTCAAAAATATATGTGTATATGGAACAAAAAGTTAACAATAGCATTGTGTGAATGATGTCATCACAGTTCAATTTTTTTTTCATAATTTTTATTATCATATATATATTTTTTCTTTTTAAGAAAAGTCCAGGAAGAAAAGTTTGCTGGCAACCAGAATGGGTAGGACCCATTTGTCTTTGTAATCACCAGGGACCGCCTGCTAAGGAAGCCCCGTTAAACCAGGGGCGGCAGAGCCCCTGTGCAGAAATCTCTCTCTCTCTCTCACTCTCTCTCTGGAGCATATTTTTTCTTTACTGAGGAAATTGCTTTCCATAAAACCAGCTCTCTGACACCTCCGAGTACCAGGGAACCATACAAGCCCGCTTTCCTGGGGACATTCTCTAATGGGGAACTCCATCACGTTCCAGCTTGGCGCTTCCAACGAATCCTAGCCAGCCATAAAAATTTTTAGCACCCTGTATGCAAGACTGATTGCAGCGGCCTCATAAAAATCCCATTCACCCACCAAGAGCTGCAGGTCTGAATCTCTGAGTTCCCTGCTGTTTTAAACCCAGTGGCATGGCGCATTGCTAAGTGATGCCTGGTAGAGATCCACACAGCGAGCCAGGACTGGGATCTGGGGCAGAACTGGCAATAGAACAGAACAAAATGGGCCTGTAGTGTGTGCAGGCTACTGTCACAAGAAAAAAGCTACTTTCTTGCTGCTTTTTGTTTAGGCGAGATAAGTGGAAAGGAGAGGATTTGGGCAATATGGCTGCCCTTTAAGAAGGGAAAGGCATTGGGA
>RJWT010011706.1:0-23096 GCA_004365215.1 Cuniculus paca
AAACTTAATTTTTAACCCAGAAAGAACTGAAGTTGGGGTCAAAGGAGTTGTGGCTGCTGACAAGATCAGTACCATTACAAAGAAACCAAGCACTTTGTACAGAGACAAAAAGAAAGATGGCTTGAGAATGTTTCAGGAATCAGCAAGATCCCCTGCATGGAAAGCTCAGGGTACCAGAGTATCAATCTTTCATGTGAGAAAAGAGTCCCTGGAAGCTTTGCTAGAGAAGAACCTTGTGGGTAATTTGTCCTCCAGGATTCATTTCAATGTACTTGGCTATCTAGGGACTCAGCAGCCACTACAGTCATGGTCCAGGAAAGCCTGGCTTCTACTCACACCAGACCTTGGCATCATCCATATGATGGTTGTTTTACAGGCATGTAGAATGCAAGAGTTGTGGGGTCAGGTGCCTTACACTTAGATGTCAAAGGAAGGCCTAGAAGGCCAGGCAAGGAGCCTCTGAGAAGGCAGTACATGAAGTTGTGGGAATGCAGCTGAAGGTGTAGCAATGAACCCAGGAAATCAAGATGTCAGGAACATAGAGAATCTGCTGAGGAAGGCTGTAGGCATGAGTGGAGCTGTCCAACAGAGAGGTCATGTGGGTTTCAGTCAGTAAGGGCAAAGAATTGAGGCTTCCCAAGGCTTTCGGAACATACATCTCACCAAGTGTCTAATGCCAGATATGGAGCTACAGTACTTAATGTTTGCCCTTCTGGAGTTTGGCCTTGCTTTGGTTCAGTTCTCTCTCTCTCTTTTTCTCTCGTCAAGTTCTTTTTATCTACCTATTCCTTCCATCCAGAATGAGAATGTTTACCCTGTGCCACTGTACCTTGGGATTATGTAATTTGTTTGTTTGTTTTTTAACTGATATTCACAGTTAGGAGTCTGTCTTGAGTATCAGTGGAAACTTGGACTTTTCAGTCATGCTGGGACTACTGAGTCTTTGAGAGGAGATTATTAGGTTTCAGTTGTATGCAGGATAGTTGTATCATATTAGGTGGATTATGACCTTGTACTTATTTGGTGAGTAAGTATGGCTTAAGGAGATATGTTTGGGTATCAAATGGAAAAGGGTAGAATATAACAGTTATGATGGAGTGTCAATGTAGGATTTAGGATCTGCCCAGGGGATTGGCCAAACATACTTCTGGATGTGTTTGGGTGGGTCATGGAGGCATGAACTTAGGATCTATATAGTCCCTCACCCCTTCCTCTCTGGTACCATTCCTATGTTCTCCTTCCCAGTGGTCATGAACTGAGCAACTTTGTTCCACCATACCCTTCTACCGTGACATTTCTTCCTTGAAGCCAGCTTACCATGGACTGGATCTCCTGAAACCATGATCCAAATTAAGCCTCTCCTTTAAGTTGTGAGTGTTGGCCAATGTGTCCCAGCAAAAGGAAAGCTCATTAATACACAGCCTCACTGAACTACAGCCCAGGTTCCAGCAACATCCAACTGTGCAATCCCTCTCCAGTCTCCTCAGTCAACCACATTAGGAACTTAAGATCTTCTCTCAAGTCCAACTATTAACTATTACATAAACTGAGCAAGATGACTCAGTAATTTACTCTTTGAGTTCTCTTTTTTGGGAGAGGGAGGGCGAGTGTCAGGACCAGATAAAAGAGAGATGAAATTTAGTTCCAAGAGACTTCCAAACAATACATTAAGTGCTCCGTTGAAAAAAAATTTAGAACTCAATGTTATGTCCTCAGAGGCATTGCTTGTCAAAAGACAGATCTACAGTGATTAAGAAATCAAGTATTTTAATCAGAAATGACTTCTTGAGTGTTCAACCTGTGCAGTCACTCAAGGTCAGTGCTCAGAAGGTCTCCACACTGATTGAATGGTCTGTTGTCTCCATCTTGAAATTCTTAATAATTTTAACCCATTATATCACAAACATATGTCAATAAAAAATTTTAAAACTAGTATTTTGTAAGTGAAGTCCAATGCGACAATGCCATGAATAGAGGAGATATATATGTCCTCCACTTATTACTGCCAACTTTGCAATATAGCTTTCTAGATTTGTCTCTTGAATGCAGAATTCCAGTGTAGTTCTATATTCCCTGAGAATTTAGCAAGATACAAAGCAAGTACAAGATTAGTGTGGTGTGTCACTACTAAGTGGGGTGTCACAGTCTTGACAGACCATGTTATCCATTCAAACAAGATTTTGTTTGAATACAGATCTTGTTGAAAGCAATGGCATCATAAGAAACACAAATTATCAAAGAACCGTATTATGCTCCTTCTTTTTTACTCACATTGTTCCCCATATTAGCCATCTACTTGTGCTGTGGATTTGGACAAACAAGGAAGGGGAAAGATAGCACTCTATCATTCATTGTCCTTTCCATTTTTCCTTCCTCATCAGTAAGCTGAAGATAGTGCTATCATAACATGCATATATCAAGATGTGAAATAAAAGAAATTGAGTTGTTTTGTGTGTTTTTACTATTCTAGTAAGAGCAAAATACATGTGAATGTATAAGCCAAAACATACAAAACATACAATTCCAGTGACTCTGCATGAGTTAAATGGTCTGATATTTCCATTTAAAACTGGTCTTGTGGGTTCATGCTAAATAATTTTAAATATATATTTATTTATTTAGAGCAATATTAAATAGCAAATTAAAATATTATGGAGTAGGATAGGGGATCAAAATGATAAAGATACGATGTATATATCTGATATAAAAATCTTTATCAAAATGATGGAGGTATTATGTATCATATATATGATAAAGATCTGACATATAAATATATACATTTAATCCCCCAAACAAGTGAAAATTATTATGTATCACAAACATATACCAATTAAAAATTCCATTTAAAGTCTAGAAAGAGACTTTTAAAGAAATGAAAAGTTTATATAGTAGTGCTTTTTAAAAACAGCTTTATTTGGCATAGCGAGACCCTGTCTCAAAAACACCAGGGCTGGGGATCTAGCTCAGCGGCCTTAGCACCTGCCTGGCAAGCGCAAGGCTGTGAGTTCAATCCCCAGTGCCGCAAAAAAAAAAACCCAAAAAACAAAAAACAGCTTTATTGAGATATAATTCACATACCATAAAATTCACTCAAAGTGTATAATTCAATGATTTTTAGTACATTCAAAAATATGTATATCTCACACTCAATTTTGGAACATTTTCATCACCTCAAAAAGAAAGGTTGAGAAGCCAGGCATGGTAGTGCGTGCCTGTAATCCCCATAATCCCAGCACTCAAGAAACTGAGGGAGGAGAATCATTGTGAGTTCTAGACCAACCTGGGCTACAGTGAGCTCAAGGTCAGCCTGAACTGCACAGCGACACCCTGTCCCAAAAAATAAGACAAAAAAAAAAAAAAAGAAAGAAAGAAAGAAAGAAAGAAAGAAAGAAAGAAAGAAAGAAAAAGTTGAACCCTTTAGCTATTTCTGCCTTACCCACAGAAATTCATTTTCCTCATCTATTCCTAAGCCACCGTGAATCTATTTTATGTCTCTATATATTTCTCTATTATGGATATTTCATATGAAAAGAATCATAAATGGGTGTTTGTGACTAGCTTTTTTCACTTAGCATAATGATTTAAAGACTGATCTATGTTGTAGCATTTATCAGTTTTCAGTCCTTTATATGGCTATTATGCCACTGTACAGATACATCATATTTTGTTTATCCATTTGTCAGATGATAGAAATCTGGGTTGTTACCACTTTTTAGGACATTATGAACAACACTGCCATAAAATTATATTTCAGTACTTTATTATCATCATAATTATTATTGTTGTTACTTTTGTGATGCTGGGGACTAAAGTCAGAGCCTTGCACATGCTAGGCAAGTGCTCTGCCACTGAGACAAATCCTCAGGTCATATTTCAGTGCTTTTTTTTGTTTTTGTTTTTGATTTTTTTTTTGTCACAGGGTCTCATTATGTAGCCCGTGCTGGCCTTGAACTCACAATTCTCCTGCCTCAGCCTCTTGAATCCTGGGATTAGACACATGTACTGTCATGTCTGGCTTCATATTTCAGTACTTTAGATGGCACATTTCTGTTGTTCTTTAAACAAGGGACCTTGTATTTTCATTTTTTTCCTACTGACTTTCACAGATTATCTACCCAACCCTGATTTTAATTTATTTAATTCCAGAACTATTTGTTAGTCATCTAATCTCTCTATGATATCATAGCAGACCCAGATTATGAAGACAATTCCGGTCCTTAAATACTCTACAGAGTGGTGAGTGAGTATAAATCAAATACATATCATAACTGGATTTTTAACTTTATTTATTTTTTGGTGGCACTGGGGATTGAACTCACAACCTTGCACTTGCCAGGCAGGTACTTAGGCCACTGAGCTAAATTCCCAGCCCTTGTCTTTTTGAGACAGGTCTCACTATGCCATTCAGGCTGGCCTTGAGCTCACTTTGTAGCCCAGGTTGGTCTCGAACTCATAATGATCTTCCTGTCTCAGCCTCCCAAGTGCTGGGATACAGGCATGAGCCACCACACCCAGCTTGGATTTTTAACTTTAAAGAAATAAGAATATTAAACATTTTACTTAACACTCAAACACTTCAATACATAAACTACCATTTGACCTGGACATGGAATTCCATATGGAGAAGTATGCTTCAACTTTTGGAATTGCCACTGGCCAATTTCACTAAAATACTGTCTGGGAGCCCTTGAACACCAGTAATGTTTCTCTGAAATAAACGGAAAACAGCAGACATGCTGATAAGGACCAGCGAAAACCAGCCTCTGCCCAGTAAAGATAGGAAAGAAAAGATTTATTTTTTGTTAAAAGCCATTACAGTGACTCCATTTGATTTTTACTTTCTGTTGTGACTATTAGTCATAAAAGTAAATCACAGTTGACTAATAAGTGGTTTGAAATGAAATAAAAACTAGGTTATCAATTTGGATTAAAAAGTACTTCTATAATTTGAGTAAAGACAAGCCTGAAAGCCTCCCTTAGTATTTTAGAATCAGGTGAGTGGGGACTGACTGGGGAAGGGTCTTCTCCAAGACACCCTTGAGTATGATTTCTGGGTTCCCAGCTGTTATAGAAAAGGAGAACACATTTATAAAAAAGAAACAATCTACTTTGGCTTTATATTGTTTAACTTTTATGGGTATATGTAGACTAACTCTAGTGAAAAAGCATTGGAAAAATGAGACTTATGAAAGGATATGCTGTTCATCTAATTGTTGATTTATTACCTATTATATTGTTGAGTATGCTTTATGACAGCACAGACAGGAAAAAGACATAAACTATTATTCTCAAGGAGTTCAGACTAAAGGTAAGAAGCAGATAAATATCTAATTAACACAGGGTAAACCAAATGAGACACACAAAAAAAATGAGACACACAAGAACTTCTCAGGCAATAATGGGATTAAAGTCTAGGATGCTTGAATTGGCCTTTGACAGATAAGGATGAGGTCACCACATGAATAAGGAAAGGAAATTTATCCAGCACAGGGAAAAGCACACAGAAAACCCAGGGTTTAATGAAATCATATATATATGTAACTCAGCCATACAGAATAATAAATTGGAGTCATTTTAGGAAAATGGATGCACTTTGTGAAATAGATCATATACACAAGTGTAAATATCACTATGATATCATAGCAGAAACTCAAAGTATAAATAACTTAAAGAACACAATAAAATATAGAAAGGGCTGGGGATTTAGCTCAGTGGCCTAAGCACCTGCCTGGCAAGTGCAAGGTTGTGAGTTCAATCTCTGGTGCCACAAAAATAAAACAAAATAAAATAAAATAAAGATAATATGAAATAGGGAGAAAAATCTTTTGCAAATGGGGAGGGAATCTAGACATGGAGAGAGGGCAAGAGAAAGTCAAAAGCATTGAGAAGTGTTATGTACACACACCAATTTCCATAATGAATGTAATCATTATATACAGCAAACATGTACTTGTAAACATTAAAAAAAAATACTCAAGGCCGTGGAAGAACATGTTTTGTTTGGCTAATGTGATTGGACCAGTGGACATGAGAGTGGGGTGTATCACAGGGGAAATATGAGATAGCGGCCCAGGAAAAGAAGCTGTAATCTTAGGGTCAGGAATGTTCCTTTTGTCCTGTGGAATCAGTGATATTTAAGGAGAAGAATGACATGATTGAATACATTTGTTAGAAAGACAGCTCTGAGCCGGGCGTGGTGGCTCACGCCTGTAATCCCAGCACTTGGGAGGCTGAGACAGGAGGATCGTTGTGAGTTCAAGACCAGCCTGCACTACAGAGTGAGCTCAAGGCCAGTCTGAATGGCATAGTGAGACCCTGTTTCAAAAAAATAAGGGCCGGGGATCTAGCTCAGTGGCCTAAGTGCCTGCCTAGCAAGGGCAAGGTCATGAGTTCAAGCCGTGGTGCTTCAAAAAAAAAAAAAAAGACAGCTTTGAATTGGATGTAGTTCAGCCTGGCCTTAAACTAAATATATAACCCAGGTTGGCCTGGAACTTGTGATTCTCTTCCCTCAACCTCCTGAGTGCTGGGATTACAGGAGGCTTACTTTTTTTACAACTAAAAATTTAAGTTATTGTCTTGGCTACTTTTCTCTCATTGTTGAGACAAAATACTTGATGCCCAAAATGAAGGAAGGAAAGGTTTATTTCTTACAGCTTTGGAGGTTTTAGTCCATACTCAGCTGACTCCAAGGCAAGTGGCATGGCTGAGGGGTAGCTCTTCCTGGCAGCCCGCAAGCAACAAGAGCAGAAAAGCAAAACAGGAGGGGAAAACACACCTTCTTCTCTCTCTTATATTGTATGCAACTCTACCTGTGGGCAGGTGCAGCACTCACACTGCTAATCCCAGCACTAGACAATGAACCAATCACAAATGCTAGATCCAGCCACCTCCATGACTGCATGAGGCTTGGTGGGCCACCTAGACACAAACCATAACAGATATATAAAATGTACTTTTAAAAATTTTTATAGATAATGGAGATACAGACTGGCCCCAAGGCAGAAACAGCATGGTGGAAAGGCCTGGTGGAGGAATGCTGCTCAATCCACAGCCTGGAAACAGAAGAGAGAAAACAAGAGAGCCAAAGGGAGAGATATATCATCCAGAGATATCTCCCCTACCACCAGTAAACTACTTTCTCCAACTGGGCCCCACTTCCTTACATTTCATTCAGCTGTTGATCAATGGATCCATTGATGAGTATGGTGATTCCATGGTCCAATTATCTTTTGAAAGTCCCACCTCTGACCACATAAGTCTTTTGAGGGATATTTAAGATCTGAACCATAACAGACATCACATTTTTTTCTTTTTTGTTTGTGTTTTTGAGACAGGGTTTTATTATGTAGTTTAGACTAGCCTTGAACTTGCTATGTAGCCCAAGCTGGCCTTGAACTCACAGGTATCCTGGCTCAGCCTCCTGAGTGCTGGGATCGCAGGTGTGTGCCACCATGCCTGGCACATTTCTTTCTTTTACAAGAAGCATTTTATATGGGCATATGAGTACCAAAATGTTAATCATTAGGTGTATAAGTAAATTATATTTTTGCGTTATAATTTTTAATGTTTTTTTCTTGAAATACAATCAGTACTTTATAATCAGAAAAAATATGTTGTCAAGACAACTATTGGCTTGTACATTGCTTTTGGTTTCGTGAAAATACAGAGGAAAAATTAATGTTACAATGAACTGATATTTGCCAACAAAGAAAGCCTTTTACAGGCCGGGGATATAGCTCTGTGGCCTAAGTGCCTGCCTGGCAAGTGCAAGGTCATGAGTTCAATCCCTGGTGCTTCAAAAAAAAAAAAGGCCTTTTACAAAAGATCCTTAGAAATTAAACAAAAATCAAGATCAAAGAAAAAGTCTTGCCATGAATTTAAAGCTCCCAAGGATTCAAAATCTGCTAAACAGGGTGACCGATGTCTGTAAAATACTAAATATTCTGGATGGATAGATGCATTCACCTATAAGCTGATAGCCTAAAGGCAGTTGTGAATTTTTAACCTTAAAAAAATTGCTCATGTTACAGCAATTGAGATTCTGAATAAAATATACAGGGAAGATTGTGTTTCACCCTCTTTATTTGCATGGATTATTGAAGGAATCTGCCCTGCGTTTACAGCTCTAAATATGTACTTACGGTGTTTATGCATCTCAAGTTTAAGTGACCACTCTTGCCACCACCTGTACATGGATAATTTTTATCCTCAGAGTTATTGGCTCCAATGCATTGTTTCGACATTTTACACTACAGATGACTCAAATAGAAGGAAGTACCATGGCAACTGGTCCTTTAGAATAAAATTCAGACCAACAATTGTCATATTATTGTGAAATTTAAGATACTGATCATCCACACTGAGTTCACTGCAGAGTCCGAGTGAAAGCTTGGGAAAATAAGGATAAAATCTGTGCATAAATTATCAGCCTTCATTTAACAAAAAAATCCTCAGCCAAGACTACAGAGTCCAATTTAGGAAAGTTACAAGGAAGTACAGTTCTCCAAGTTTGTCAACTTTGGTTACTGACTGATATTTAAGGCTTCCCTTTTCACTTCTATGCTGTTTTTTTTCAATCACAATGTAGTACAACTTGTTTAATTTTTTTCAAAGAGCTGAAGTTTCAAAAACAGAACTAAACAATTTTGAAGCAAAATCTTCCTGGGAGTATAGATTTAAACTAAAAAAGAATATGAGACAGGATGTAGGAAATCATCATTTGCTATACATTTTTAGAAATTTTAAAATGGGCGTGGTGGCTCACGCCTGTAATCCCAGCACTCAGGAGGCTGAGACAGGAGGATCGTTGTGAGTTTGAGACCAGCCTGGGCTACAAAGTGAGCTCAAGGCCAGCCTGAACAGCTTAGTGAGACCCTGTCTCAAAAAGACAAGGGCTGGGGAATCTAGCTTGGTGGCCTAAGCACCTGCCTGGCAAGTGTGAGGTCATGAGTTCAATCTCTGGTGCTGCAACAAAACAAAACAAAACAAAACAAAATTTTAATAGTAGCCAAGGCATAAAATTACAGCTATAAAAGAGTATTTGAAAACTTTTTAGAAAGTTTGAATGGCTGCCTATCATCCTAACACTGAGGCTTGGAGTATAGCTCAGTGATAGAGCATTTGCCTAGTGTGCTTGTGGCCATAAGTTCCATTCCCAGCACTAAAAAAAAGTTATAAAATATATCATCATAACACCATCAGCTGGGGGGAAAAAGAGACAGGGAGAAAGCACCTGAATTATGGAAAAGGATAATTTTGAAACATTACTAATGTTATTTATTTACAATGTTTTATGTATTTCAGAATTTTCAATATAATTGAAGTCTTATGTGGAATAACAATAAAAATCAGTCTAAAGTTGGAGAGGGAAAAGATCCTGATAAGCTGCTCTTTTGGTTAATTCATAATTTTAGTTGCAATATGTACTGACATGACTCCATTATCTAAAGTTATTAGGTCAATATTATTATAATTAAATATAAATTCTCCCACCTTAGATCACTTTTTATGAAATAACTAGACCCTGGAGTATGATGACAAGAAGGATGAACGTACTCAGACTCATGCAATCATTCAGGTAACAAAATTAGACACTGTATAAATACTACAAGTCAAATATGATAAAAACGTGTCTTAGATACTTTCTGTCTAGATATCACTGTCCTCTTACCTGGGATATAAACATAATGTGCACCAGGCTCTACTTGTCCCCTTGGGCTTGGAGATACAGTTCCTTATTGTTGCATTGTTCTTCAACTCTATCCTTCATCATTCCTAGTCCTAGATCATCCTCCTTTCCCTTATAGAAAAAGCTTATTATGAAAGTTTTTTTATTTTTTATCCCTAGCCGGCCTGTGCTTTACTGGTAAAATGTCTGATCTGTGTTGAACCCTGGGATCAAATTTCCCATGTCAACATCAAAACCTTGCAGAAATGAAAGTAGCAAAGCCTTCTGCTGTCCCTAGCCCTGTTTGTTATGTTGAGTAAAATATTTTAATCCTATCTGAGGGTAGAACAGATAGCAAATGTAGACAATGACTCTATCTAGAGAGGAGCCAAAGAGGGAGATAAACCCTTCTGTGTCATGTCCCCAGTGACAGTCTCTTCCAACCAGACTCAACTCCAAATAGTAAGTCAGGTACAGCACACCCATACAACACTCAAGGCTTCGGGGGCTATTT
Source organism: Cuniculus paca (assembly GCA_004365215.1). Taxonomy (NCBI): domain Eukaryota; kingdom Metazoa; phylum Chordata; class Mammalia; order Rodentia; family Cuniculidae; genus Cuniculus; species Cuniculus paca. The sequence goes on from RJWT010011706.1 coordinate 10,182, forward strand.
TCGCTTTAATGCATACTTTATACATAATGCTTTCTTTTCTATCCCTAGAATTATCATCTGTTTTCACTGGTTACAACTGTCCATAGAAGGAGCCTGAACTTTTGCTGAAGGCAATGAATTTTTCACAGGTAGAAATCTCAAGAAAAGAAAGGCTCTGAAATTGAAATTATCATACAGGAAGTTTATTATGAAGTCTTTTGAAATCAATACCTGTGGAGAAATGGAAAAAAGCTAGGGGCTTTGGCTTGACCCTATAGAAAAATCTCAAGTTGAAATGTCTCCAGTCAAACTAATAAGGCACGATAATTAACAATGCTACAAGTTGCTTTGTTTTGTTTTTTGAGAGAGTGTCACTAGCTTTCCCATGCTGGAGTAGTCCTAGAACTTAGGATACTTTTGACTCAACCTCCCAAGTAATCAAGATTTAAAAAATTTTTGAGACATGAGTCTTCCTATATTGCTATATTGCCCAGACTAAGCTCAAAGTTGTGATCCTCCTGCCTTCTGCTTCCCAGATGTTTTGTCACCAGTACAGACCGCGGAGTTTCACTAGAGATTTGGGAAGCCTGAAAAGGAGACACAGACCTGTGGACTGGATTAAACAATTCTTATTCAACTGCTTAGCCATAGTTCATCTGTTTAGCTGCTTTTGTGGCCTCCAGCCACTATATAAATACAGCTGCCCTCAGGCTGTTTAATCTCCCCCTTCACCTTCTCAGAGCAGTCGTCAGCTTTTTTTTTTTTTTGTCTTTTGTCTTTTGTCTTTTGTCTTTTTGAGACAGTCTTGCTATGCAATTCAGGCTGGTCTCGAGTTCACTTTGTAGCTCAGGTTGGTCTCGAACTTGCTATAATCCTCCTGCCTCAGCCTCCCAAGTGCTAGGATTACAGGCAAGTTCTCCACAGCAGGGTAGTCCTCAACTTCTTGGTCTATATTTATATCATATGCCAGTAATGACCTTAGTTATATAATTTATTTACGCCAGCAAGCATTGACCTTGGCTACAGAAGTTATTTACATTGGAGTAGCGGGAATTGCGCGTGTGCTGGTATCCTGGTGACACAGAACCGGGTACCTCCAAGATGCTCTTCACCTCACAGCCTGAACCAAAGTACCAGCATCTTAGGCTTTGTGTTTCCCTCCACCAGCGTCCTAGGATTATAGGGGTGTGCCACCACACCAAGTTAAATACATTTATTGATAATCTGTGTGTTAGAGCCTTATTCTAGGCAATAGAGGTACCGCAAAACAGTCTTGATTCTTTTAAAGCTTATATTATAGTCGGAAAGAAGGATTATAAAATTATTTATTTTATTCTAATGCCAGACATTATTTAATTTATTCTTACAACAAATCTGATAGGTCGAATTGTTATCTCTAATTAACAGTAGATGAAACGTAGCCTTAAAGAAGTCATTTCAGTTTTTTATTGCTATGTAACAAAATATCTCAAAATTTACTGATTTCAAACAACAACAATCACTCCTTTGGTCATAATTCTCCATATGATAGGAATTCTGAGTGGAATTGCATTGAATGCGTACATCATTTTTTTTTGAAATATGGCCATTTAAGCAAATTAATTATACTGATCTATGAACCTGAAAAGTCTATTCATCTTCTGGTGTCTTGTTCGATTTCTTTTACCTCCTTGGTTAGGTTGATTTCTAGGCATTTTTTATTGATGCTATTGTGAGTAGAATTGTTTTATTGATTTCTTTCTCAGCTAGCTCATTATTGGTATATAGAAAAAGTATGGGGCTTTTTTAGTGTTTATTTTATATCCTAAGAAGTTTTAAATTGTAATGAACTCCAACTTATTGATATTTTTATTCATAGATTGTGGTTTTGATACTGCATTTAAAAACTCATTGCAAAATTTGACATGTAGATTTTTCTTCGTCTCCTGGGAATTTCAGTTTTCACTTTATACTTCTGTCTACACTCAATAGCATTGTTAAATAATTTGATGGGTGCTAATGACAATAGAAATGAAACAAAAGATGTTGGGTGGGAAGAAAGTTACTGGTTCTATAAATTTTGAAGGCATCAGGATAAAATTACACTTGATTTTAGCCAAAAGGCCAAGAAATGATCAGCATAAGTTAATAGTTAAAGTCTATTGGGAATTAACTCAGAGAACTAAGTTGCCTTAGCTTAGATCGGCAGCTGATCAGAAGGGCAAGAGTAGGGTAGACCAACAGGTCAGCAGACGCAAGGATCTGGTTCACTGATTGGGGCAGTCCAGTACCCTGGAGAGCTCCCGAGGGCCTTTGTTTTGACAACCTGGAAGTTTCCAAGTGCCTCAGCTGCCAGAATCTAAAGTCTTTTCATGGTCTTGAGAAACTCAGATTCACAGTGCATGCATTTTAAATAACCCTAAAAATATTACAACAGTATAAACTAGAGGAAAGAGGAACACTAAGAAAATAAAATCCCATCATTGTTAACTGGTAACAATGGTGAAAAGACATCCAAAAATGGACCTTATTCAGCCTGAACGGCATAGTGAGACCCTGTCTCAAAAAGACAAGGGCCGGGGATCTAGCTCAGTGGCCTAAGTGCCTGTTTGGCAAGTGTGAAGTTGTGAGTTCAATCCCTGGTGCCGGAAAAAAAAAACTGGGCCTTATTTATTTGTTTCTATCTTCCTTTATTGGTAATCCCTGAGGTGTTCTAGGTTAATATGTACATTTTGTATAATTAAAATTTAATACTTCTAGGTGCAGTGGCACATGTCTAACTCTAGCTACTCAAGAGGCCAAGGCAAGAGAATCACAAAGTTCAAGACCAGTATGGGCAACTTAGTGAGAACCTGCCTCAAACAAAGGGTTGGGAATGTAGCTGAATGGTAGAGCAGCCTTGGGTTCAATCCCAACTGCTGCCCCCCTCAGAATACCTAATATTACATAATTAAATATATTGTTTCATTTGTAATTGGTATTTGTGTCAAACCTTTGTCTCTGCCAGGAGAGAAACAGGAAAGATAAGTAGTCAATGAAGCCAGACTGGAGTTCCAAATTTTGAGTGGGTATATAGTTTTCTATTTTATACCAGCTTTCTTCTATATTTTGGGAGTAATGGAGATTGAATCCAAGTACACTCCATTACTGAGTTACATCCCCAGCCATTTACAGTTTTATTTTATTTAACTACATTATTTATTTATTTTTTGGTACTGGGGATTGAACCCAGGGTCATTGAACTGGGATATATCCTCTGCTCTTTTTTATTTTTTATTTTGAGACAGATGCCCATTAAGTCACTAAGTTGCCCAGGATAGGCTCATACTAGTGATCCTCTTATAGTGCTGATAGTATAAGCATAAACCATGATGTCTGGCTCATTATTTTTTGCGGGGGAGTACTGGGAATTTAACCTACAGCCTTTCCACTGAGCTAAATCTTTAGCCCTTTATTTTTGTTTTGAGAATGGGTCTCACTAAATGACTGAGTTTTCCAGGCTGGGCTTGAACTTGTGATCCTCCTGCCTCAGACTTCCAGAAAACTGAGATTGCATGCATGTACCACCATGCCTGGCTCTTACTTTTTATTTTGAGACAAGATCTTGGTAAGTTTCCTAAGTAGGTCTCAAATTTTTGATTCTCCTCCCTCAGCTTCCTTCAGTGTTGGGATTATAAGCATGAATCACTGTACTCAGCTGTCCCTCTCCTTTCTTGAACTCCAAATGCATTGCAGTCACAATGCCCTCTTTATTTGCAATATTTCTCTTCTTGAGTTCAATTTCTGCATAGTGCTCAAGTCATATTTCTAAAAGATGAATTTATTTTGAAGTTTCTTACTGTTTTCCTGTTTCTATTAGTGGTTAAAGAGAAATCTCCAGAGTCAGACCAAATTAGATTCAAATCTTCACTTACTTTTGTGTAATTTTGGACAATTTCCCTGTTTCCTTACCTCAGTTGTTTTTACTGTGAAATAAGGGCTAAAGATATCTTCTTCACAGAACTTCTGGAAAAATCAAATAAAACAGCATGTAAATTACTTTACATATAGCTGGCATGGAACAAACATTTAATGAAGGTTATCATTGTCATTATTATTACTATTATCTTTAGAGAAGTTCAAATTTCACTGCATGTTAGCAGACTCAAAGAGTTTTAGTAGCTCCAAATAACAACATATTCCTTGGGGTAAATACCTTCTCTACAACTCTATGTGCTTCTTGGGGTGGCAGTTATTAAAAGACTACTTCTTTAGTTATTAGTTATCAGGTTTAGTATTTAGTTATTAGTTATAGTTATCACTATATAACTATATCAGTTATATAGTTAGCTATAGTTATCAGGGATTGATACTGATATAATTTTTGCTGAACACGATGTCTCACATTCTTGGATATAATACTTGGTCCCTGCTTAACTATGAAAAAGATCATAGGTGGTTTAGTGAAGACACGGGAAAGCATTACCTAAGAGATTATTTTAAACATCATGGAAAAATTAAAGTGATTAAAATCATGACTGACCAGGGCTAGGGATTTAGCTCAGCGGCTTAAGCACCTACCAGGCAAGCACAAGGTCATGAGTTTGATCCCCAGTACCAAAAAAAAAAAAAAAGTATTAGCACAAAAAAAAATCATGACTGACCCAGGTAGTAGCAAGAAGAGAGGCTTTGCTTTTGTAATTTTTGATGACCATGATTCTGTGAATGAGATTATCATTCAGAATATCATACTATAAATGGCTACAATGCTGAAGTGAGGAAAGCATGGTTGAAGCAAGAGGTGATTAGTGCTTTGTCTAGTCAAAGAACCTATAGTAGTTTTGCGAACTTTGATGGTGGCTGTAGAGGCAATGATAATCTTGGTCATGAAGGAAACATCAGTAGGTCAGATGGTGGTGAATATCGTGGCAGCAGGGACAGCTACAATGGTAGTGGTGGAAGCAATTTTGGAGAGGGTGGAAACCACAGTGGTAATTACAACAGTCAGTCTTCAAGTTTTGGACTTGTGAGGAGAGAAAACATTGGAAAACATCTGGCCTCTATGGTGGTGGAGGCCAATACTTTGCCAAACCACAAAACCAAGATGGTTATAGTGGTTCCAGCAACAGCAGTAGCTATGGCGGTGGCAGAATAGTTTCATTATTGCCAGGAAACAAAGTTTAGCAGAGAGGAGAGCAAAAGAAGTAATATAGAAGTTACAGGTTACAACAGATTTCTGAATTCAGCCAAGCAGAGTGGTGAGGCCACGATGCTGCAAAATAGACATGTTGAAGACAATGCTAATGTATGGGCAAAGGTATTGCTGAGAACTGTATTTGTGAATAATTGTATAACAGGTTATTTTAGTTTCTGTTTTGTGGAAAGCATAAAGTATTCCAACAAATGATTTTAATGTAGCTTATTTTTTACACCAAAAAAGTTAACTGGGAAATGTAACAGTATGATTGTGACATTGAGTAAATGTGTCCTTATGGGGGAGGGAGAGATTTATTTATTTTTATTTATTTATTTTTTGTGGCACTGGAGATTGAACTCATGATCTCGTGCTTGCCAGGCAGGCACTTAGGCCACTGAGCTAAATCTCTGGACTCAGGGAGAGATTTATTACAGGAACATTATAGCTGATTGCTGTTAGGAGGTGGGGCCTTGTTGAAAGAGGCACATCACTGTGGGCATTATCTGGAAGGTTATATGTCTTCCCAGCTGCTCTCTCAATTCTCTCTATTTCCTGATCACTGTGAAGTGAGCAGTTATTCCTCTGTCCGTGTCCTTGTGCCATGCCATCTCGCCTTGGAGCTGTCTAACTGTGAACCTACCCGCACACACTCTAGTGAGATTCAACTCTGATGGAGAGAGCACAAGTATGAATTCACTAATGACAGAGAAATTGCTGCGATGAGGCACCAACAAAACTTTCTGGAAACTTGTCCTCTGGAACTTGCCATGCCCTCTAGAGTACCAGAAAAAGCTCTTTGTGGGAAAGTGATTTGCTGCTAGTACTGTTGGCCACTGTGTACTGCAGGAGCTGGATACTAGAGAAGCCACCTGTGTTGGAGGGTTCTGATGCTAGAAAAACTGTCCATATTGCAGGGGCTGGCTCCTGAGGAAGCTTCATATGCTTACAGGAGCTGAGCTGAGCTCTTGGGGAAGCTGTGCACACTGCAGTAGCCTGCTGAGACAGCACACTGGAACCAGGGAAGAAACACTTTTCTTATCTTAGTATATGTGCTGCTAAAGCAAGCACTGGAAACTCCTCTCATAAATACTGCAGGGACTCTCCAGCATTCTTCTCTGACAAAGTTTAACATCCTGTCACTGCTAAAGAAAAAATACTTATTTATTTATTGGATTTTATTTGTGTGTTTTTTAACTTTTACTTTATTTTTATTTTTTAAATTTTTTTCAAATCCATTTTATTCAAAGATAAATAGAAAAAAGAAAAAGAAGGAAAAAAACTATAACAAAATTTCAAAGCACATGTATCGGGGGTAACATACATTGTGCATTGTCATTCCCAAATCATTCACCCAGGGCACAAGACACCTGCCTTCAACTGTTTGAACAATACCAGCACAAATCCTTTTCTCCAGCGAACTCAGAAAAATTAGTAGTATAACTATCTTAACTATTATGTATATATACATATACATATATTTTTCCTTTCAGCTTGTCACACTAATGAACAATATGATGTTTACGCATGTGTGTCTTATTTATTTCATTAATGAGTATGTTCTCCAGGTGCATTCATTTACCTATAAAAGTGTCCAGTTTATCATTCTTTATGGCTGGGTAGTACTCCACTGTATAAAAATACCACATTTTAAAAAATCTATTCTTCAATCGATGGGCATTTAGGTTGATTCCAAGATCTAGCTATTATAAACTGTGCTCCTATAAACATGGGTGCACATATATCACTGTGGTGCAATGTTTTTAATTCTTTTGGGAAGATACCCAGAAGGGGAATAGCTGGGTTGAATGGGACCTGCAATCCTAGTTTTTTGAGGAATCTCCACACTGATTTCCACAGTGGTTGCACCAGTCTGCACCAGTGGAGAAGGGTTCCTTTTTCCCCACAGCCCCTCCAGCATTTGTTATTGGTTGACTTCTTGATACTAGCCATTTTTTCTGGGGTGAGGTGGAATCTCAGTGTTGTTTTAATTTGCATCTCTCGAATGACCAGTGATGTTGAACATTTTTTCACTTATTTATTTGCTGTTTGTGTTTCTTCATCTGAGAAGTGTGTATTCATCTCAGAGGTCCAGTTTTGGATTGGGTCTTTAAATCTGGGAGGACTGATATTTTTGAGTTCTTTATATGTTCTTGATAGTAATCCTTTGTCTGAGGAACAGCTGGCAAACATTTTCTCCCATGTTGAGGGCTGTCTCTTTACTCTGTTGGTGGTTTCTCTTGCTGTGCAAAAGCTTTTCAATAGGGTGAGGTCCTAGTTTTTGATTCTTTGTGATTGTTCCTGTGCAATCCGGGTTTTGTTCATAAAGTCTTTGCCTACACCAGTGTCTTCAAGAGTTTTACCTACTCTATCTTCCAGCAGATTTAATGTTTCTGTTTTAATATTAAGATCTTTGATCCATTCTGATTTTAGCTTAGTACGTGGTGAAAGATGTAGGCCCAGTTTTAACCTTTGGCATGTGTAGAGTCAGTTTTTCCAGTCATTTATTAAAGAGGCTATCTTTTTCCAGTGAATGTGTTTGGCACCTTTGTCAAAGGTAAGGTGGCTTACTGTGCTTGTAGTTGTTTCTGCATCTTCTAATCTAAGGAAAAAAATTTATTTTTTTCTTTTTGCAGCAGCAGGGATTGAACTCACAATCTCACACTTACCAGGTAGGCGCTTAGGCCACTGAACTAAACCCTCAGCCCTAGGAAAAAATATTTAAAGGACCCATATCCATTTTCACAAACCAAGTAATGAAGGATGAATTTGGAAATGATAAACAAGAAATTTAAATTTTCCATAAGAAATTTTTTAGAACAAATTACTGGGGTTAGAAGCAGAGTTCATGTCATATATGGATACTTGTAGTCTTTTTCATTTGATTATTTTTTCATTAAATGTTTCAGATATCCCTTTCAGACATATGAAGACAAACTTAATAGGGGCACAAAGTGTCTTTGACCTCTCTAATTTATCTGATTATTTGCATATTTATTTATTTATTTATTATTTTTGGTACCAGGGATTGAACTCATGACCTCGCTGCATTTCTGTTTATGCACAGTGAAAAATATCAAAGCCTTCTACCACTTTTCTACAAAAGACTAACAGTAATAATTGGGAGCTTGCTTGTTTATGAGCACAGAATTTTATAACAATCTTCATGACATTTCAATAACAAAATTTGAAAATTACCTAATATTTTAAATATTCTGCTTATGGTAGTTCAATGTTATCATCGAGTTCTGTTACATATTACTATACCTAGACCGTATTAGTCAAAATATAGGGCTGGGGATTTAGCTCAGTGGCCTAAGTGCCTGCCTGGCAGATGAGGTTGTGAGTTCAATCCCTGGTGCCGCAAAAAGAAAAAAAAATACAAAAAAATATATTGTATGGTAGACAACTCCATATTATAAATGCCTAATACAATAATAGTTTATTTTTCCAATTGAATATTTGCATGCTAAAAGATGACTATAAATCCATATCTTCTATATACAAAAATTAACTCAAAATGGATCATAGACCTACATGTAGCAGTTAAAACCTATAAAATTTCTAGAAAAAAGTTTAATAAAAATAGACAAATATCAGTCAAAAAATAGGCAAAAAGAGCTGGTGTGGAATATACCTGTTAATTCTAGCATTTGAGAGGTTGAGGTCAGTCTGCACTATGTAACAAGACAAAACAACAACAATGATGAAACAACAAAGACAAAATATTTGAATAGATACTTCACCAAACAAGACATATGAACAACTAACAAGCACATGAAAAGACTCACATTATTGGCCATTAGGGAAATGCAAACTGAAACCACAGTGAGAAACCATTTTACTCCCACTATAATGAATAATATCAGAAAGAGAAAATAACAAGTAGTGGTATTGATGTGGAAAAATTGGGTCCTTCACACATTGCTCAGACTTTCGAACAACTGTTTGGCAGTATCTTAAAAATGTAAATATAAATTTATCATGAAACTCAGAATTCTACTCCTGGAAATATACTTAAGTAAGACAGAAACAAATGTCTATACAAAGACTTGTACATAAATGTTCATAGCAGTCTTACTCTTACTTTTTTAGACTTACTCTTACTAGCTAAAAAATGGAAATACTTCAAATTTCCTCTATCGGATGAACAAAATGTGGTACATCCATATAATGGAGTTATAATCAACAATCAGAAGAAAGGAACTACAGACTGGTACAACATGAAAGGACCTTAAAATATGATGAGTGAAAGAACCCAGATTCAAAGACTACACAATGTATAAGTTCATTTATATAAAATTGCCAGAAAAGGCAAATCTATAGAAACAGATAGCAGAGTTGGGGTGGGAAGAAGGATTGACAGCAAATGGGTATAGTGGATTATGGGATGAGATGATGGAAATATTCTAAAAGTAGATTGTGTTAATGGTTGAATAACACTAGTCTTTGCTTATTAAAGTCATTTAGGGACCTAAAGTGACAGACAATCTCAACACAAGCTTCCAAGAATATTAGAGCAGTAGATGAAAAGATGTGCTTCTGTCTCTTGAAGATTCTCCCAGGTAGGGCTGGGGATCTAGCTCAGTGGCCTAAGCGCCTCCCTGGCAAGCGCAAGGTTGTGAGTTTAATCCCTGGTGCTGCAAAAAAAAAAAAAAAAAAAGATTCTCCCAGGAAGTGACTTATATCACTTCCCTCCCCATTTTATTGGTTAAAGTCACATGGCCATGTTTAATTTCAAGGGTGCAAGAGTATACTTTCATTAGGTGTCAGGACAAGAGGAAAAATAGAATATTTTTAATCACATTAATGATCACAGAAATAGATAACAATAAGGAGCACACTTTTTATTTTTTTATTTTTTATTTTTTTTGGTACTGGGGATCAAACTCACAACCTTGCGCTTGCCAGGCAGGCATTTCTGCCACTGAGCTAAACCCCTGACCTGGGGTACACTTTTTAGATAGAAGTATCAATGACTTAATTTATAAGGGATTGGAATACTTTTTATGTGGTCTCCTTCCTTTTTCTCCCCTCCCAAAATATCTTTGTGTAGACTTTAACAACCATATATATGTATTCTTCCATATATATATATATATATATATATAAGAATTATCTAATCATGGCAACCCGCTGTCTCATATGCAGTTTGGCTTTCTGATATTTCACTTACCTTTAGGGAACCATGATCTGAAAATATTAAAAGAAAAATTCCAAAAATAAACAGTTCATACTTTTTAAATTGCATGTCATTTTCAATAGCATTATGAAATCTCATGTCCTGCTCTGTCCTACCTGAGACCTGAGTCAACCCATTATGCAGGGGAATGAAACCCCCAACCTAGTAGATGTTCCGTAAGAGTTCATGTTCTGTAAAATCGAGGAATGAATTTTAGGAACAACGGAGGTTATGAGCAGGATATATTTATTGAGAGAAAGAAAGCTTCTGTCTGAGAGAGAGACAGAAGGGGTCCCGAGTGGGTTGCTGATGACTCTGGCTTTTCTAGGGATTTTATAGAGCAAAACCATGAGGTGAGATGGGTCCAAGATGGGGAAAACCTGGGAACTCGCAAGGCAAACAGGCATTCAGTGGGACCAATAAGATTAATTGTTCAGGTAAAATTGACCAAATCAGGGACGAATAGAGAAGCAAGTCATGTAGCAAGTGAGCATTCTTAAGGATCAGTGACTCTTCCTATAGGGGATTGGGATGGTCAAGGTGATCCATACCTATTTAGAATGTCAATCCCTGATGTTTCTACTTAGGGTGTGGTTGTATTTGTTTTGCCTTTTGCCTTGAGATCTGGCTTACAGCGGGAGGTGTCTGTCTCATTCAAGGTCACAAGACATCTGGCCTTCTGTGTCTGCTTTCTCGAGGGCCTGGCCCTGTCTGATGGCCTATAATATTTTTATCTAACTCAGCTGCCTATAACATGGTGTATTCACTACTCACTTGTTAGTCACTCAGTCATATTGGTTGTCATGCTATTGTATGGCTCCAAAGTGCAAGTGTGGTGATGACTGCAATTTGGATAAAACAAAGAAGCCGTGACGTGCTTCAAGTGAAAAAGTGAATGCTTTCAATTTAGTAAGGACAGAAAGAAAAGCTGAAGTTGTTAAAGTCTACACAAAGATATTTTGAGAGGGGACAGGAAAGGAGGGGAGAAAAGGGAAGGAGACCACATTCATTTTTATTACAGTACTGTTGGAAGCCATTGAAGCTGGAAATTGAACATATGTGCAGGGCTGCGGCATGGCCGGGACGCGGCTGACTGGAGAACAAGGAGACGCCTCAAAGGGAAAGACAAGACCACAGCTGAGGACAACCTGGATCCAATCCCAAATAACTAAATGAAGACTGTGGCTGCAGACTTTCTGGAGATTTTCTTCTCCAAAATACTTCTAAATTAACATAATGTGTTACTTGGAAAAGTCCTTGGATCTCTCCCAAGATCCCACCCATTCCTCCTGTCCCATCTCCTTTCTTTGAAGACCTAATAAATACGGGCCTCCCAGAGACATTCCTTGTCTCAGCCCCCAGAGTCTCAAACTCTGTTTGAGGGTTCTGACCCTCCTGGAGCCCTAAAATCATACCACTTGTCTCATTTATTTAAGCCTTCGCTGTACACTCCTTTGGGAGATTGGGGATGTTGGCCAGGTCCCCAATACAGTACATTTTTATAATGATTTTATTTTGTTGATTATTGTTATTAATCTCTTACTGGGCTCAATAAATAAACTTTATCATTGTTATGTACTTACCCAAAAAAAGCATACATAGGGTTCAGTACTATAGGAGGCTTCAGGTGTTCACTGGTGGCTTGGAAGATACCTCCTATAGAGATGGATGTGTTAGTGTTTTTGAGATTAAAAAGCCTGCCTCTGATTGACTTACTGAAATTATGAGCATGTTGAAGTTGAGGCTTGATCACTTGACACAAACGTTGAGGCTCATGTAGACCAAATGTACTTTAATACGGAAGTTCTGTGATGAGGCTTATTTACGAAGCAAATACACCGATTTATTAAGTTCTGCATTGTATGTCCTTTTTTAATCGAAATTTTTCCGCCATCGATGAAGAAAGAGCATTAAAGACAAATTAATTAGAAATTATAGAGTTGAGATAAAGTGAAATTTGAAAGGCCACAAATACCGTGAGGCTAAAGTAAAAAGACAGATTTAAATGATTATGACTATTGCTCAGGAAAAGCAGTGAAGAGTATTACTAAGGTATTTCAAATATTGACCAGTACTGGTATATTGAATGATATTGGACAAAAAATATGCCTGTTTGCTAAATTCGGAGACTACAGATTATGAGGAATATGAAATATGGGCAAAAGCAGCATGGGTCCCAAGAGGTACTTTTTCATAAAGAAAATCTCCCCATCATATTCATTATCCCCGTGGGAACAATATAAAATGACTTAAAATGTTCTGACAAAATTATAAAGGTACTACACTTATCAGAGGAGGTCGTATGTACGCAAAAGTAAACTAGAGACAAGCATGCCCTCTGTGTGTCAGTTAGAATCCCTGCAGGTAGCAGGCTAAGGGTTTGCTTTAGTGTGAAAGTTCTGTATTAAAAAAAGACAAAAAAAAACTTTACACCTGATTCTCAGATTTCATTATAACCAGGAAAGACTGGAATCAGGTAAACGTAAAAAACACTTTCATTGTGTGCGTGTGTGGTGACGAAAACCTTCCATACAAAGCTGCTCCTAATACCGAGGGAGTTTGGGCCGCATTCGCTGAACAAAATTTAATTTTGGCATCCTGG